>VYXD01014413.1:1385127-1424300 GCA_013397195.1 Hylia prasina | reverse complement strand
CCCCGCCGCGCCGCGCCCCGCCCGCCGCCGGCCCAGCCTCCCCCGGCGGGGACGGGACATCTTCCGGCGGGAGTCGGAACCGGGAGGGCGGGAAGCGGCGTGGTTTGCGCATGCGCAGCCGCCTGGGTGAGGGCGTCTGCCGTATGGGAATGTTAAAAGCAAGGAATTCGGAGACGGGACTAATTACAACACGCCTTGAAGGACTGAGCATGTATTGACAGGACAAGGGGGAATGGCTTCAAAGTGAGAGAGGGTAGGTTGGGGTTAGGTATTAGGAAGAAATTCTTTAATGCGAGGAATTGAGGTACTGGAACAGGTTGCCCAGAGAAGCTGTGGATGTCTCATCTCTGGAAGTGTTCAAGGCCAGGCTGGAGGAGCTCTGAGCGACCTGGTCTAGTAGGAGGTGTCCCTGCCCACAGCAGGGGGCTTGGAACCAGACGATCTTTAAGCTCCCCTTCTGGTGGCGATGTCCCGGTGGCTGAGCGCCCTCACGTTGGGTTGTCCGAGCATCATCCATTGCCAAAAACAAGGGGAAAAGCGGCACCACGTGTCCTGGAGCCAGGGGGGATGAAGTGACTGCGGTGGCGGCCCTGGCTGTGTCAGTGGCTGGCATCTAATGATTGGCAGCCGTAGTAAAATGACAAGAGTCAACTGAAGAATCGCCTGAGAGGGGAGCTCATCAGTGTGTATAAATATCCAAAAGGAGGGTGTCACAAGGATGGAGCCAGGCTCTCCTCGGTGGTTCTGAGCAGTAGGACAAGAGGCAATGGGCAGAAAGTGATGCATGGGAAGCTCCACGTGAACATGAGGAAGATCTTGACTGTGTGGGTGACTGTGGAGTGGAACAGATTGCCCAGAGAGGTTGTGCAGTCTCCCTCACTGGAAATATTCAAGAACCATCTGGGCACAATTCTGTGCCGTGTGCTGTAGGATAACCCTGCTTGGGCAGGAAGGTTGGATCAGATGACTTTCTGTGGTCCTTTCCAACCTGACCAATTCTGTTTTTCTGTGATTCTGAGTCCCACCAAGTTCCTGGTGGTGTTACAGCAGATGTGCTTGCAGCAGCGTTTCCTTAGTGTTTGTGGGCCCCTTCTCACAATTACGTTTTCAGACACTCTTGAAATATGTTACTCAGCTGCTGCTCAGCTGTGCAGGTGTGCAGACAGCTGCCAGCCCCCTTGGTACAGGTGTGTCACAGTGTCACCGTACGTCACTTAGGTGTAAAGCAAGATGGATGCTGTCTGTGGCTGGGAGATTAAAGAGGCTTCTTGGGTATGTCTTGGTCCTGTGCTGTGTCCACTCTTCTCTCCAGAGCACTGAGTTCACTCAGTGAGCTACCTTTCCTGAGTCCATTTATCCAACTTGTTTTGCTTTCCTAAGTTCAGCAGTAACTCTGAGGGTGCCCGGTAGCTCTTTTGTTCTCTGTATTCTGCAGAGTGTTTCACAACTCACTCTATAGCATAACCACCTATTTGTGATTTTTGCCATGGTCTGGGATATTTCAGTCCTTGCTACACTTGTAAAGTGCTTATACCTCAGCTAACCTCACATCATGGCTTCTTTGCCTCAGGATATATATGTGTCTGAGCCTGTTGTCTACACTGGCTATTAAGAGAAGCTCTGAAGACAAAGCTGAAGATCTGACATCCACACCACTGATGTGGCAGTCCAGACCAGCTTTTGTCACTGTGGATGTAGCGACAGCTGGATTTGAATATACTGTGTTCTGGGGGTGTAAGTGTGAGTTTGGTTTCCTTCGAAAGGAATCCATTATGCACACACCAAGACCCTGGACGGTCAGTGGGAGCCATCAGAGGATTCTTTTCAAAAGTGAGCTGCTGATCCTAACTAGAACACTCATGCAGAGGTACCTCCTGCAAATCTAGTGTGCTCCGCCCATATTACTTTCCTAGGGGTAACCTGAAGTAGGTCCTACCTGAAATGCACGTAAGTGTATGAAGATCTTTTACAATTTCTGGTTATAGTTCACTAATCTAAAGGAGACCACAGAAGTATTTTAGTATTTGGTTCTGTAAATATTAATTTGTTAATGCTTGAACTATTTAAAAAGGGGTTATTTTTTGTTTTTATAATAAGCTTTCTAGGTCTGTTTTATAGTCTTCAAAATATTTTAGTGATCTCTATTGTTACCACGTTTGTGGGATTAATTATTGGAAATTGCTGTCAAGTTTCTGACTAGCATAAATTTGTTTGTATAAATATCAAATTCACCTGGAGATACTCTGTTTTGCCTGTAAAGTTTTCTGTCTCTTTGTTAACTGGAACAAGGAATTGCCTTCCTTGGTAAGTCCTCTTTCTGGACACACTTCATTGAAGCACAGTTTGTACTGGACAAATGGGAATTTTCAGCAGCTGTGATTTTTTTTTTAAAGCTGATAGGAGGAGACGTTATTTATAACTCCCTGTAGCAGCTCCTCTTTAATGCATGATAATCTGCTGTGACTTTACAATGAATGCAGCAACATGTGGTCTCCTGATCTCCTTCAGAATATTTTCCAACAGAATATTTTCCAGATAAAGGATATTTTAATCACTAGGCTGCATGTAAATTTTCTGAAGATGATAAAAGCATTTCTGTAAGTTATCTTTATAAATTTAAAATTATGTTTTCCCATGTCTCTTTCTTAGGAACTTGAAGCAAGTAAACCTAAATTTTCTTACATCCTTCCATGAAATAGTAATTTTCTGTACAGCAGGAAAATAGTGAAGTAGCAGGCATTCTTATAAAGCATTAAACTCCAAAATGTGGAAAAATTCAGTTCACGGGATAGAATATCAGTAATTTTCCAGTTTTCCACAGAAGGTGGCAGCATTCTGAAGCACTGATGTCCGTGTGAACTTGCTAGCGATTGTCGTTGTTGAAAGAAGACAAACTACAGAAATTTACTCTCCTTGGAAGTCGTGGTGAATATAAACCGGAGTGCTTGGGCATGAACTGTTGTTGAACTGGGGAACTTGGGGAGGGAAGAGAAACTGCATTCACATAGATGGAGTATATGAGTAGGACGGATTTAACTCCAAAGGGATTCTTTGTTAATTTAGCCATGTTTATTTACCAGCGCAGTAATACTGCTGGAGTGCCTCCTGTCCGCAGCTAAGTGAAAAACAACTTGCCTCTAGGTTATGCCTCTCTTTCACGGAATGATTCAGCTGATCAGTCCACTAATTGCAGAGTGTCCTTTTGGGCTACAGCTTTGGGAGATGACTGTCACCAGAGAGGGGCAGCTTCTCCTATTATTTTCTCCACTTCCTTTGCCCACTCCCAGCAGTGTTCTCCAGCTCCTTACTATGCCAGCCTCCATCTAGAACCTGATGGCTAGCAAATTTAACCTCCTGAGCTAGCAATAAAAAAAAAACCCCAGTGGAAAAACTGAATCATATTCTACCAGAGTCAGAAAGGCTGAGGACCGTATGACTGGAATCAGGATAAGACGGGAGGAGAAAGCGCAAGCCTTCCCCTTTTGGCAGGAAGGAGCTGTTAACATTGACAGCTGCCTTTGAAACCGCAGCCTTAGGGCGGGCTGCATAGTTACAGGATTGAGCTCTTCATCGCAGGATCCCAGCGGTCCTGCCAGCACGCAGATCTTACAGCCCCCTTTGACATGCAGACACACTCCCAGCCTGCCCTGCTGTTTACCAGACATCTCATCTGACAAGGAAGTGGGGACAGGCAACCAAAAGGCGGGAGCTGCTTAACCTTTCCCCGGTAATTAACCTTGCAAGCACCGCTTGCACCTCAGAATGCCTCAGACAGGTGAGGTAAGGCCACACGGGAAGCTCATTTAACCGGTGGTTTTTTTAATCACTACATATACAGAACACTTAAGGAACTGGAGGAGCAGCTGAGATAGCACAGGGCTCCGATTTTCCTTCCTTCAGCAGATTCAAAAAGTCCCTCTATCCTAGGAAGAAGGGAGAAGCCGATTTTTGTATCTCTAGTAGAAGGAAGGAGACAGGAAAATTGGATCCTTCAGAGGAAGAGATGTTTGCCAGTGAATAACCACTGTATGCTTGGCAGATTTCCCCCTTCCTTCTGTTGGAATGAAAATTAAAACAACAACCCCAACCCAAAAACCGGCTGAGATATTCCACAGCAGATTGGCTGCAGCAGGAATTACGTGGGGGGACCCAGCATGTATGCTGGAGGTCAGTGGCAAGTCCCCAGGGTGAGTCTGGGGCTTTTTTATACCTTCCTCTTTCTTATTCATTGCCTTGAGCATTCCAAGGCTCTTTTTGACCAGCTGGCCTGCTGGGATGACCACCCCAATTAGGGGCACAGGTTGAAGTATGTCCATGTGTTACAGCAACTCGATGACTCAGGGGACAAATGTTTCCTTTTTTTCCTCAGGGTGATGATGCACTGAGCCGAAGCGACCCGGGGAGAAGCAGAGTGCACCCTAAAAGTCTTCCTGGCAGGTGTGAGTCACTGGCCTGAGCCAGGTGGCTACAGGAGTTGCAGAGTTCCAGTTCCCCTCTGGAATTCCTGTACAGATGGCAGGTGGGACAACAGGGAGTGGAGAATGCCCTGCCTGGATACAGGGCAACTAGCTGAAAACGCAGAGGGCCATTTTCGAAATGGGGGAGGCAGAATTTGAATAGTTGGTTTTGTTTTGGTGTTTTTGCAGGGAGGCAGGGGAAAAAAATGGGCTGGGATTTAACCCACTTTGCTTGCATGCTGCATGTGAGCTGTTCATTTTTGGTTTTGCTTTGCTTTTTCAGGGGAAGAGGGGAACAGGAATAAAAAGGACTGCAGATAGCTACATCTGGAGGGGAGGCTGGTACAGTTGGCTTACAGAGATCTGGGTCTGGCACAGAAAGTGGATATATGTGTGTATAGTACACAGGGGTCCAGACCATTCCAGTAAAAGGGAGGAGGCTGTTTTCTGAAACATTTGGGAACTGCTGAGATAAAGTAAGCTGCTCCGTTCTGTTGATTTGTAGGGCTTAAGTTGACTGAGATCTCAGCTGGAAATTGCAACTTGCAGCATGGAGAAGGTAAGGAGAAGCTTCCTGAACCACATCTGGGGAGTAATTTTTGAATGTGGAGCCCTTTTTCAATCTCTGTGAGTCTAGGCCTTGGGGTGACTGTACTCTGAAACAGTCAGCAAGTCAGTATCTGAAGTGTGACACTCAGTGCCATGTTGACAGGACCATGTTGACCTACCTGGAGTCACTGCTGCTTTATTGGTATTTTCTTGACACCAACTCCTATGGAGTTGCAGACTGTCATCCACAGCCCTTGCTGCTAAGTATTTTAAATGGTGCCGTTACATGTTTGGTTTCTAAAAAGAGCATTAATTCTTCTGTTCAGTGTGAAATGTATACCACAGTTTCTCTGTATTCAAAAAACAATATTTGCCTATTGGAAATCTTCAGGGTTGTTTGTGTGGGCTTTTGTTTGGTTTTTTTGTCAGGAGCCAACGTAATAAATTACACTTCAAAGTCTTGGTTTTATGATCTGGTGCTAAGACAGCTGAGGCCACAAAAGACTCTTGGGTGACTGAAGGCCTCACAGGGAAAATGAACTGTTCTCTGCACTGACTCCAAGGGGAAAATGGGAAGAGGTGGATGTTCTGGAGCATGTATGTGGTATGTTCTGTCTTGGAGGGTTGAACTAGATCATCTCTAGAGAATCCTGCCAACTTTAGCTACTTTGGTATTCTGAACTAGGAAGGAAGCTTTTTTAAGAGGTAGGTGTCTGCAGTGTTTGTGGCTTAGAATTTCATTTTCATTCTACTCCATCTTTCCAGTACATTAAGAACTAACAACTTTCTCCCACCTTCAGCGTTACATATCCCTGGATACTCAAATCACATGAAAAGCCAAATAAAGACCCTGTGAATTCACACTGTTTTGAATAGAGGACACATTGTGGACTTCAGCTCACTTATAAAACTGTGTGTGAGGTACAGAAATGTTCCTGGCACTTGTTTCTAGCTTGTGTGTACCCTGTAAGATCTGAGGTGCCTGCATTTTTTTTGTTTCAGAAAATCTGACTGGGAAAGCTTGAAGATATCCATACTAAAATTTGGTGTTACCACCTTGCACACTGTGCTTTTCCCTGATAGGGTATAAGGACACTGTTCATCTGGGGGGGGGGGGGGGGGGGGCACCAGCTTTAGAGATTTTTGCTTGATGTAGCTTTAAAGATGGATGCTCATGGAGATCTCTATAGGAATCGAACCTAAATTAAGACAGTGCAGAGACACAGAAATTCTGGCATTAATCATATTACTTTTATTTAAATGGTAAGGTGTGATTTAATGGAGTGTTTTTATTTTTATTAATACTTGATGCTGAATTTTGAACAGTACTGTACCTAAACAATTCTACAAACGTAACACTAAATATACTGTTTATTGCTCATTGTTTTTGCATGAACATAAAACCTGGAAATGAATACAAGAATAAATAAGGCACCCCACTAATATGCTATTTTTCTGTATTGTAGTAGCATGCACAAAATTTCATTTTGCTTTTGGAAGTCACTCTCCTCATTTTGCTTACCAGAAAAAAAAAAAAAAAAAAGAGTTCATTATTTGGGCAAGTGCCTGTTTGAAAAGTCAAAACTTGAAAGCACTTTTTAATTTTCTTAATTCAGCCATCTACCTTATAAAACAGCTCTCGTATAGCATGTCCCAATTTCTTTTTCTAAAAACAAAAAGTATTTTTGTTCTTCCTTTGCTGTTACTAGGAAACATGCCTTGCAAGAGGAGTGTTCACGTACTGCTTGAGACAAAAGACCTGACTTGCTTTTTTTAGCTGCATTTTCTTCTTGTACTGACCCTGCTCAAAAGATAAAAATAAAAATGCAGAGGCATCTTTCCTGACTTCTTGTACATGGCTGGGCCCAAATCAGTGATCAGCAAAAGATGGGAGCTCCACAGATTCTGCTTAAGGGCCTGCTTTAAACTTTAGTATGCCCTAAATTAGGGCTTTCCAACAGTTTCAGAATATATTCTGTCCAACTGTGCTTTCTCCTCAAATGCCCACACTGGCTGTCACTCTGTCAGGGCTCAGGAGAACAGCGATGCCTCGGCCACCCCCACAACTCGTCAGCCATTAGGGCAGAAGTCAGTTTGCAGTGGCTTCAGTGATTTGACAACCTACTGCTAAAGTGGTGACAAATGATCAAATAAACAAACCAGAGGCACGACTCTGACCTCCATCCCAACTTTGTTTAAACAGTTCATTCCATTCTTTTCAGAAATGATATGAAACAGTAGCAGAGACAAAAGTTTTGAATTTTTCTTTTTTAATTTAAAGCAGATTATATAATAATTTCCTGATGCTCTAATATTTATTCTTTAAAACTGAAATGTTCTTGCAAGGTAATATAAACATAGCAGGTTCAATCACCAAGTTTACCAGTTATATGATGTATGTGTTACTTACTTATGTGACAACACCCAGCTTTACATAAACTCTGAAATGCAAAATGTCTTTTAATTACATAAGTTATTACAGTACTGTTTTAAAGGAATCTTTTGGTTATATGTAAACACTATAAATTAGCTCTTTAAAAAATAACCATGTAAGACAAGTATGGCATTGACATAGTTTAAGAACCAATAAACAGCCCTAAATCTGAATACTCTCAGGGCAGAACAGCAAAAGCAGGTATCAATCTAATGCTATGGAATAGCATGCTGAAATTTTGAATTACTTGAAGAATCAGTACTTTTATTTGATCCCTCCTTTTGTTTTCATATTTTAAGATTTTCACCATCGGTGCTCTATGGAATGGGCCAACTGGTACTATATGTGACAGGATAATATAAGCAATTTTGACTGTTGCCATTCTAATAGTAAAAGCCATCTAAATAAAGTCTCCTAAATACATACTAGTTTAAATTAAAATCCTGAGGAATTATAATCTCTCTACTTGATAGTTTTGGTTAAGTGCAATTTGATGTATGCAGAACACTGTTTCATTTAAGGTCATTCTTAGTAAGGCATATTAAAAATAAATATAAAAGTGACAACATAATATTTAGTTTCTTGCTACAAAATCTTAGGCAAAAATATTTTTGCATGTAGTAATGGACTTTATCCATTTGCTGGCTTACAGGAGTTAAAATTTGTGCACTAAGCTTAACTGCCCTTGTCAGAATGTGCCACCGTGCTATAATAGTGGTCCAAAGCTACATGCTAAAGATTTTATTTCCATGCTCAAACACAGCTTGCACAAACTGCTTGAAGACTCTGTCCATGTAAGTGCACTTCCTGGGCCATATTCCTTCCAGAAAACCGATATGGCCTCCGCACGAAGTCAGAACCAAAGCAACGTTTGCATTTTGTTTGGCAGTTTCTACTGGTATAGCTAAAAGGGCAGGAAAAATATTTTAAGTCCATAACCTTCTATGAAATGCCAGCCATTGAATAATTTCTCTTAAACGTTTTTCATACTATGTATGAATAAACAGGCACAACAAAAATAAATGCTCAAGTGTCTTACAGGGTTTGGAACCACAGCTGTATTAAAAGTCATTTTCCTCTTCATCTCAACTTACCTTACCTGTGAATTTTGTCTTTTTTTCCTGGCTGCTGTAAAAATGTCAGCTTCAATCTGTCTTTCACTCACACTGATGGAACAGCACCCCTGTTAATGCACACTTGGGGTTTGCTATAAATACTATAAGTAAAAGGACAATCAGCCCTCTAATTTTTAACTCTTATTGCAATATTCAACTTTAGAAAAGCTGAGGAACTGGGACCTCAATTGCAACTGTATGAGACTCCAAGCACAGAACCTTTAATGTCAGGGTTGGTCTGTAAGATAAGATTTGGTCTGTAAGATATCCTATCAGCTAATATAAAAGATTACCATTATATCTGATCTGCCACATGTTTACACCTGCATGTTTAGAGTGCACCATGCAAACACTGGGGGACGGTTCTTGCCCTGAAGAGCCCATAATCTAAGACACAAGGTAAACAGAGAAAGATGAAGGGGCAAACAACTGTAAGACACAAGGACACAGAAATCTGCTCCCTGCACCCAGGAGATTAATGATTCTCTACTGAATAGTGACTGCTAGAAATTATTTTAGAATGTAGATTATTAGACTGGATAGTACAAGGATTTTTCTGTTGCTGGGTTAGTTTTCCTGATCTGATTAGCACCCTAATCCAGTTCCCCATGTTAATGCCAACATCTGAACAGTTGCAGGCCCAGTAAGATGGAGCCTTCAGTCAGGAGGCCATTTCAGCAGTGGCCTACAATTAGCTTAAAGTCATCAGTGAATGACACCTGAGATATGCACTGATCTGGAAATGTGTAGGAGGGAGGCTTCAGTGCCTCCTGTTTTGACTCTGCATAGCTGTGTCTTAATCAATTTCACCACCTGGGCAGTTCCCTTTGTGAAGGAAAATTGAGGTCAGTTAGCACAGACTGACACCAGAGAAAGCATATGACTTTACAAAGGGTACTTGGTGCAATGGGATGACCCTGTTATCATTTGAATTGGTTGACACAGCAGTGGAGCTTTATATCAAGACTGCGAACACCACAGATCCATAAAAATTAAGTTATTTAAGCAAATTCCTCTGGAGTTTTAGGTATGCTAAGTAGACATCTGAATGAGCAGAAATCTCAGCACATTTCAGTACAGAATGCCTTTCAAAGTTCCAGTTTTTAAGTAAGAAACTGTATGAAATGGAAAAAAAAATCATACATATTTTTGATTATTCAGGATTGACAGAAAAAGCAATTGCAAAAGGAAAATGCTTTGGCCAAACAAGGGAGTAGCAGCAGTTTCACTGTGTCTAAAAAAGGTTATGACATGAAAATAAAGCTGATTTTAAGTCATATACTGCTCAACTAAAAATGCCTTTTCACTACAACACTAAGCAGCAAGTCCTTCACAAGATTTTTATTACTTCCTCATTTACTTTAAAGTATTTTTGAATCAGATTCAATTTTGGGTGTGTTCAGTTGTTCACATCCCTTTCTGACTGCACTTCCTTCAGGGACACCTTCCACTCATTCCTATTTCCAGGAGTCTGTTCCTTCGCCCCTTTATACATTTGCTATCTCAAAGGTCATTCTCACTGAACACTCCCTATCTCTGCATATTACTACCTTCTTCATAGATGTGCTCCTTACTTTCATTTGGATGCTGGCAAATTCATAGCTGTGTGCTCGAGATACCAGTTTGACTTCATTTTCAGCAACTAGAGTAAGACCAGGGTAGCCCTTTGCTCAGCCAAAAAAGGACCCCCAGCCAGAGTAAGTCACAGGAGAACTTGAGTGCAGTGACTGTAGCGAACAGCTGTGTGACTTAAAATAGATCAGGGCAGAAGCACTGGACCTGTGGAGCCAGGGGAGCAGTCTGTGCCTCAGCAGTCTGTACCAGCAGTGCCTGGAACAACACACTCTGTTCCACTCCAGGGCCTCAGCACGGATGCAGAACTAACTGCCTGCAGAGCTGGGTTAGTGTCTGTTACCCAGGTGTGTTACAAGCTCCCTGCCCATAACATGATGTACCTGACCGTGCCCTGGGGGAGCACGGACTGAGCTCCAGAGAGCAATGGGGGCTCTCTTGCCAAATATGTGAGGTTCTTTGCTACTCAGTGCTATCCATTTCTTCCATTCTTTCCCTCCTTTCAAAGTTGCAGGCATCTAAGTAGTTTGTAGATTCCAGCGTTTACTAAGCGATTCTGATTCTTGACTATGAGGAAGAAACTCTGCTTCTTACTGTTTCTACAAGAAGTCCTTTGTTCAGTTGGAAAACTGAAAATACTGTATGCAGGATCTGGGCCTTTTAAAGTGCTACTGAGGCCAGCCTAAAAATTCAATGATTTTAAAGCCTAGACTGGGGAATAGCACATGCTGAGAACATGAGATGCAGAAAACAATGTGTTATTTCTTGCAATCCAACACATGCATCATTTTCAGACTCAGCACATGCTTGTCTGGAGTTTTGCCTGGGTTAATCTGCTTGGCAATCTCTGATCTGTCTCTCTTGGATTCTGTGGAGGAACACATTGCCATGTACAGAGAGTGGCTGCAATTCATGTCAGCTTCTGCCCACTGCATAGAAATTTGCCACTTATCTGTACCAAACCATCTGCTCTCCCTCCAGTAGCCTGTGGTCCATGTTCAACAGAATCCCAAGAGAGAAGTGGGGATCAGACACAAACCCCATCCGTGCTTCAGCCAGTGAATCACACTATCTACACCTGTTCTTCAGCTGTCTGCCTGGTCACTGAGGGGACTAATAAATAGGCTTCTGTGCAAGGGTATGGGAAGGAATATGTGAGGACAGACAGATTTGACCTCCAAGTATCAGAGATAGGCATGAGAACTCCATCAGTCCTAATGGATTCAGGATCAGCTGCTAACTGGCCTGAACATGCCTCTTCACTAGCTAAAACATGCAAAAACATGACAGTATTTCAGTTTGGCAGACCAGTGTCAATGTGTAGGGATAATGTCCCTTGCTGGTAAGAATCTGGTGTACTGGGGGATTAAAAGGGAGATCATAATAAATGTCTCCTCTACTGTGCCAGCCCAGCTGGGGAAGCTCTTACAGGCCAATCTCACCATGACCTCTGCATGCCTGTCATTAAGAGGTTGCCAGTGTAATCATAGGTCCCGAATCAGTTTGCTGGTGGTCATTCATTCCCAAACTGGTTGGCAATACTGTAGTGGATGCTATGTGCTGCCTGCCTCCACACAGTGGAGTGGCTCTTTCCTAGAAGCCTACCAGTCCTGCACTAGGATGCTGATTATTTTCCAGGCCTGGCAAAGTGCAAGCTACATGCAGATGCTACAAATGTCATCTTCCCCATCCTGAAATTCCCTCTATTTGTCCATGTAATTCTTCCCCAGCAGAGTTTCTTGCTCTGGAGGTTTTTGGAAGAGAATTGAATATATTGTGTTACTCCTTAGTGCCAAAATGCAAATGATGCTTGGCAGTGGTGTGGTACTTTTCTCAAGGGTGTTCCTAGGGACTGTTAGCCATCCAATAAATAAAACCACAAAGCAACAGAGTAAATTTTGCAATGTAAAGGGCAGATGAATTGAGCACTGGATTCATGCATTCTAGGAGATAGGATGGCATGCCAAAAGATACCACTGTTCATTTTTGTCCACATGTAACCTTGTACTGAAGTTTCTTTTGGCCAAAATCTGTACTGCAGTTTGATCCAGCAAGCACAGACCTGTGATTTGTGATCACAGAACCACAGTGTAAAAACTTGTATGCAGAATTACTTAATTCAAAACCATTTTGTTGTACATTCTTTGCCAAAAAGAAGTTGTTATTATGATTTAATGAACAAAAGAAAAAAAAAGTAAGTCACTGCTATCAGACATTCCATTTTTTGCTTGATTTATATCTGTTCCTTAAACTTTTAACCTAATTGTCATCCGTCTGGCCATTCCTTGGCCATTTGGTCTCTCCTCACAACTTCATTCAACTGTGCTCTTTTATATAACAGGATGTAAAGTAACACCTGAGAGCAATTACTCCAAGTTTAGATTCAGGGGGGGACACAAAAGCATCAGAGAGTTCAATAAGATATATATAAGCGAGCTTCATACATGCAGTTATTTGTCCCAGTGGATGAGGAGGGAGCTGGCATGGTACCTAGCTTCCAGCTAGGCTTCTAAGGGCAGGCTTCCAGCTTGGGCACAATGCTCATCAGCAGCAATTAGCTAAGCATTAGTACAGTGAAATATAAGTCTGATGCCTAATACACTGCTTAAAGTCTCTTCAGAGAAAAATGCCACTTCAGATGAAAAGTTAAATGTGACAGTGATAATGAATGCTATCACTCCATCTTCCTGATTTATTTTTCACATTTACAAAATCCAAGGGCTTGACTTGGCTTTATTACGTATTTCCTGAAGCAGTGGCTTGTTTAAATTAGTTATGGAGAGAGAAGTGTCATGCAATGAAGAAAGCATTTGTTTTCATTAGTCAGTATTATGCAATATGAGAATTGCATTCCAGAATTAAACTACAGATACATCAGCTGCCAAGATCTGTGAACTTTAAACAGCAACATTAAGGAAGGACTGCAAATTGATTGCTTCTTCATAATACTGGATTGAGATCAAATGGCACATTTTCACAATATATTTAAAAATAACTCCTGGGAAGTACAAAGCGTACCAAAAAGCACAGGAGAAGAAATGATCAGGTAGTAACAAGGCAGCATCTGCAGTTTTTAAGGGAAGTGTCTCTTTAGGTCCATATTATGTAGTGACAAAGCAGACTTGGTTTTGTATCCCTCAAGCTCTGTTACTGGAAGATAGATGTCCCTAGCTTTATGGAAACTATTTAAACACAAAAGAATTCTGGCACAGTTTTCTTCGTGATGAGTTTTCTAGGCTGGTTTCCCAACTCTTGGAAACTACAGCTATCTACAACAGAATTGGAAGGTAGCTTTAAAAGCTGGTAGGCACTACTGAGAGAGATGAGGCATGAAATAACCAGTCCCCAAAGTCAATAAAAGACTGGGGTTTGGATGAGTATGAATTTTGTGGCTTTGATTGCATGATACAGTTGTGAGTGGAAACTGCCTGTGGTTGCCACAGGCTTCTGTGTCCACACATAGAAGTTTTTAAGTAAGAAAAAAGAAAGGCCAGCTGCCAGAATGAAGTCAATTCCAAGAGTAAGACCATCCTTTTATGTTTGCTAACATAAAACAGCTCATAGAAGATGTAAAGATGTCAAGATGAATGAACTCCAGTAACTAATGGCAGCAGACATAAATCCCAGGCTGCTAATCGGGATGCTCCATGTCTCCTGCCAGCACAACGATTCCCACTGAGGGTGCACAGCACAAATGTAAAAAGAGCCAAGGATAGACAGATATAACAGAGTCATGCTATTAGTGGAAATCAACATTGTCCTGGTGGCCCTGTTTAGAGCTAACAGCATTAACTCTGTGAACAAGGAATAAACAAATGCCTAACCACCCCAAGTATCTTCTTGGAGAAAGGCTGGTTACAGTCAGAGTTTTAAGAGAAGATGGACAGTCTTCTTAGACTTCTTGTTTCGGAAGTACTGGTGTTCTACCTCGCCCCCCTCTACACTTCAAGACTTCTAAGGCATCTTCACAATACTTTAGATACCTGATTTTACACAAACAACCATCCCAGTGTTCACCAAGACTTGTGTTACTTTTACAGAACAGCTTCAAGGATTGAAAGATCTACTACAGCTGTGTACTGTAGAGGACTCAATCTTGGAGTACTCAAACTACACATCACAGAAGTGCTGAGCCTGTAAGGACCTCTTGACATTATCTAGTCCAACCCCCTGCTCAAGCAGGGTTACCAACAGCAGGTTTTCCAGGGCTGTGTCCAGTAAGGTTGTGAATATCTCAATAGATGGAGACCACACAAACTATGCCAGCATTTGACCTCTCTCACAGTAAAAAAAAAGTGTTTTCTTGTGTTCAGATTGAATGTCATGGGGTCAGATCAGTAGCTGGCTCTTGAGAGCTGGAGGTAAAAAGAGGATGGGATATCTGCACTAGCTTTCATCTAGGTAACAAATGTCCCAGTCCCACTCATAATGGGCTGGGAAAGGTTAACAAATCTTTCAGGAACTGAGGCACACTGACTGGTTTACTGCTGTTGTCACTATGCTAAATAGGTAGACCCAACCACAGTTATTACTTAACTTTAGACAGAAACCACAAATTAAGCTGGTGCTAAACAAAGAGGTGAAGCCATTGTTCCCTCTCTCAGATACCCTGTGAAAGAAACATGGCACAGCAGATGACCTCCCTAGAGTACTATGGGGAAAACCATCTCCAGGGTTCATCCTAAGACCCATAAAATTATCTTCAGAATCAATAGCCACATTGGACTATTTGGACATAGATTTTAGGGTCACAGCCCATCCATTCTCATTTTCAGGCCATTATAAGCTGATAAGAGAACAATCAACTGTCTGATTTCACACAAGGAAAAAAAATCCCAGAGAGGCTAATAAATACAAAGGGACTAACTGTGTTTCAGAAAGCCTTTGAACTGCAAATTTTTAAGGGGCATACAGTATTCTATGATAATATTGCTCAGACCTTATCTTAAAAAAGAAAAACCTGACCTCTGTTTTGGTCAATGTAAGGGATAGGTAGTTTGGCTAATGTAGAGTCACCGTTTTTTTCCCCTCATATTAGGTGTCTGTCACCTCTTTACATTGTTCATGCAAAGCATGGATGCTTTTTGTTCTAGAGAAGAAATCACTTTTTCTCGTGTACTGCACTGGAGTGGCCCTTTTCATGTCACATTTGTCTCTAATTGGTCTTTGAACTATAAATAGTAATGTGCATATTTCTGTATGTGTTGTACATCTGCACACAGATAAACAGTACACACAGAGATTCCATAATTTCTTGTTGTTCTGATCTGCTTGCCTGCTTACTTTGGTTTCATGACTCATTCTGGAAGAATCTCACTTGACTTGTGGTGGCAGAAGAAAACTTCCCTGAAATAAATCAGTTGTACAAACTACATTTTTAAAGGTGTCAGGTGCTCATTGCTGATTACTGTTGTCTCAACCAGCTGTTTAGTGGTTTTCCTCTACATTAGCTCTTGTTCACCTTCTCAGAAGCTATATCCAATACACAGACCTCTGGAACAAGCATATGTTTTCAAAATAGTTAGCAACAAGGTCTTGATCTTCAGAGGAAAAGCAAAATGTTCATAATGATCACGTGTTTGGCATGAAACAGAAAGAAAATGGATAACAGAGTTTTCAGCCTCTTACTTAGGTGATATTGATGCTTATTAATTTCAACGTGCCTCCTTCTAGGAGCTCTCCTTGTGAGTCTCTCTTCCCTGACCCCAGATTTTAGCCTACATGATTAGAAGTAACTAATCTAACTTAGTTGAGTTTTTTAACTTTTAATTTACAGGCACAGGAGGTGACACTGAGATCAGCAGATGAGGATTTCCTGTCATCTCAAACATAAGCAACTCACAGACATTCTTTGTAGGAACTTAAAGAACGGTAATAAAAAACCCCACTTGTTTCCAGTTTGAATTCTGAATGTCTATATCCAGATACCAGAATCCAAGTTCCTTTTTTATGGGTTCTCTTCATACTTGGTGAACAGAAACAGGTGCTTCTGAGAGGGCATTACATCTGGTATCTTCCTTACAGTGAGATCTTCCTCACATCCTAAATGTGTCTTTCTTTCTTTTGACTGTAAAGATTCCATTAATGCCTAATGAGGCCACCCCATATACTTCTGCATTCAGTACTAATCAAGTCTCTCTATCATCATCTGTTTTATACATGTTTAAATTTAACTGCAAGACTGAGCCCTCCATGGAAGTTTTGATCCTATGTGCAAGTAACATTTAAATGCACTTCTACATGTAGGTCTGAGTTTATTCTCAAACCTATGTAGTTTGTCTTAATGACTGCATATACAGATAAATTTATTTTAAAAAGCTTAAACTTACCATGAGCTGGTGAGAAAACATCATCCACAGAGTTTAGACATAACACTGGAATTCCTACTGACTTCAGCTTGCGACATGGGCTAGCGTCTTCGTAGTAATCATCAATCGAACGGTAGCCAAACATGACTGAAGTGAACTGCTTATCAAATTCTCTAACAGTTCTAGCCTGAAGTACAGAATTCAAATAGGGAACTATGTCAGCATTTGGAAAACAGCATCCAGTTCAAGCAGAAGTAACATTTTCACATACCTTCATCACAAGATCCATATCAAATAATTTCTCCAACATTTGTCGATGCCTAAAAGGAAGGATAGAAAAATTGAAGGGCTTATTTTTTTGTTATGTAAACAAAAGTAGAAGTTCTCTGCTTTACAGATACATTTATAGAAGTAACTGTTTAACATGCTTGTTTTTAATTTTCTGTCATATTAAAAATCTGTCTGGAATCCAGGAGCATCCATACGTAGGCACATCCAGAAACACGGTAAAAATCTGCATAAGCCATGAGGAAGATGCCAAAGATAAGAGAACTTCATATTTGGGAATACAAAATACACCCTGGTTTTATAAAGCCAATGATGAACTAGGCCTTTCTGTGCTTTTGCAGTCAACACTGACTTAAAACAATTATTATATATGCAAATCTACTCCAAGTCAATATGTGGAAGTCTAAAAATTTTAGAAGTCCATTTACTTCGTCCATAGATAGAGAAGTATATTGGGCTTGCTGTGAGTCCTTTGAGCAGCATATAAATTTAGTCACACCGATGACAAACTTTCTTGAAAAGACCCTTTGGTTTCAAGACTTACCAAATAATGCACAAAGAACAACTAGAGTTGTTACAGCATTAACTTGGCCAATATTTTTATACTTGCTGTCGATCACATGTTAAAATCCTTCCACCTTGCTAAATAGTTCAGAAGGCAACTCACCTGCTGATAGAGGATTGTAGACAAGTGGTCAAGTAATAGTTGAAAAGAAGCCAGTTTAGTGGCTTCTCCAGAGATTCTACAGATTCAAAAACATTCCAACCCGCAGAGAAAATTGCAGCTGCCATTAAAGGAGTGTCTCTGCCAGTTTTGCCCAGGTAATTTAAAAGAAGCATGCTACAAATGAAAAACAGAAACATACATACTATCAAACTGTTTGCTTCAATTTAGAGTAAATGTAATAGCCATGTTTTTGTCTGTTTTTCAACAGTTTCTGGTATGAGTCCTACAGTTGAGTCTAGTACACCTAAATGGTAGTCACATAATCAACATGACTCACGAAGTTTACTTTCTCTCTCTACTATCAGAGAGGAACAGGGTGCACTGTGTAGGGTGTGAGTAGGAGGGCATTTAGAAATAGAGATGTACTAGTCTTAAATCAATAAAGGGAGGGAAAAGTCAAATGATTCTTACTCATGGAACAAGTACTCCCAAGTGTTAGTAACTTTTACCATCCTAGAAGCTCTTGGTCTTCCTGATGTGATAAATCTGACCAGCGTGCCCAACAAATGCAACCTGCCCCTGGTACACCTGCCTCACTATGAAGAAGTCTTTTGAGACTAAAGTAGTGCTATTACGTCACCTCATATATGAAAGAACATTGCTCTTCTTTAACAAAAAGTATGTGAAAAATGAAGTCTTGGATAATGAATAAAACTAGAGAAACAAAATTATGATCCACATAAATGGTTCAGGTCTTGTCCTTCTGACCAATTGCAACTTACAGTCTCTACTGCTAATGTACACTTGAGTTGAAAATGGGGGGAGTTCACAAGTATCTACCCTTCAAATGTACAAAAAAATAAAACAGCAGGAAGAGAGTAAAATAAAAATACTGATGGGAAAGCTCTACGTCTTACTTTACTGCCTGAGTCCATGAAGTTTATAACAAGCATTTTAATACCAAGATGTCAAGACAAATCACTACAGTTAATTAGTAACATTAAGAGACCTTTCTGGAATGCCACACTCTGTACCTTGGATCATCTACTGTACTTCAGGAGACAGCAACCTTTGGCAAAGACATTATGAACCAGCCTACTATCATAGAGACTTTATCCCTCTGCAGTACCTACTACATCATAGGACAGCAGTCCAATAAACCAACCAAAAAAAGAGTTGCAGTAGCAGAAGAAGCACTTCTCTAACAGAATTCACAGAGTATATGTGGTAGAGAAAAGACTTAGGAATCTTTATGTTACAAAATAAAGTCCCTGTCCAGAATTATACCTACTGAAGATAGTAGAACAGATCGTCTTTCATTTACATTTATATATGTCTGTGAAATGAGTATCTATTTTAATTCTTAGCTGGGGCAAATCTGTCTTATAGAGATTATCTGCCTATTGAGAAAATTCTGAAAAGCAATAGATGGTAAAAAACTCCTGTAAGATTAAGACAAGTGGATGATTTTTGCAGTATGTCTCTGTGAGATCTTTGCTCCTGCTTAATTTTAAACATGCAATGCTCCAATTAATTTTGAAGCATGGAAACAGATCTCATGTAGATGATTAGAGACTATTCCAGTGTTCTGTACAATTTAACATATGCTTTCTGGTTTTGATTCAGGATTTTAAAAACATATTGGAGGGGGAAGGTGGAACACCTTGCCTAAAATTGCCCAGTGGTAGTGGTGACATATAAGCCAGGAACACAACACAGATACCCTGTGCCACTGTAACAGACTTTGCCAGTCTTTTGGATACCATAAGTAGGTTAAGCCAAGGACAGAAATGACACTAGGGGCTGATGTAGCCTTTTGTACCAGTCACAGAACTGCCAGCTTCTACCACACCTTCAGCCCTTCATGATTGCCGGGCACAGGGAATTGTAGCCACCCCAGCATCAACTGCCACAGCAAGACACAAAGCAGACCAGATTTCTGGAGAGTATTGAGGACAATATTTTGTTATACAATCAAGGACCTAAATGAGAAAAATATTCTATGGATCTGCTACTCAAATGTAAGGAAGAACTGGTCAGGTAGAGAAGATGCAGAACTGTCTTGGCCACTGAGATTATTTGACGGTGGATTTTTAAGATGAAAAGTAAGTGGGTAATGTAAGCAGTAGAATTACAATACTGGAGAGAGTTGGCTTTCATTTGTTCAGGGATCTGGTTGGCAAGATCTCACATTAGGTGGCCCTGATAAGCAAAGGATATGCAAACACAAAGCAAAAGTGTGATCCATTCTGATATGCAGGAAGTTGAGCAAGAGTGGCAGAAGATCACACTGAGGAAAAAAACCCTTCTGACTAAGTTCAAGGAGGAAGTATCATTAAGCTGTTAGAGGGGTGGTCTGCCTGGGAGAAACAGTCATTGCCCAAGCATGCAGTGATGCAGTTAGGAAAACTGAAGTTCAGCTGGAGCTGGAACAAGCAAGGGATGTGGAAGACAACAGGAGAAAGGTTTCTGCAGCAAGAAAAGCTTCTGTAAGTCTTTTGGAACAAAAGAAGACTCAGAACAAACAATATCCTCAGTACAAACAACATTCTCTTCTTTCCCCTCATCAGTGAAGCCAGTCATCTCTTCATAGAATGCAATCAGATCACCTGGGCATGTTTTGTCCTTGATGAAAACAGTCACAACTATTCCCCATATGCCTGGAAATGACTCCCAGATGATCTTCCCAAAGAACTGAAGTTAGGCTGACCAGCCTTTTTCCCTCCTGGGACCACTGTTCAACGGAACAGGGAACCTAGTGACTTAAGATTTGCAAAAAAGCAGGGAATGCCAGTCTTGAACAAATATGTATTTATCTCAAAGCTCCTACAAGTCATTGATAGATTAATGTCAATATACAGTAATATATATTAATATCAATATATATGGGCTGTATCTGCCCATCTCCCACAAAATTTATCAGAGAAAAGGAAAGTCTCAGGAAGTTACCACTGTGTCTGCAGCATTCCTAAGGAAAATTCTCATCTGCTACGATTTTTGTAAAAGAGGCTGCTGGAATATTTCTGCTAGCTTCTAGCAGTGATTTTTTTTTTCCCCTAAGAAACTGTGCTATCATTGTCTGTTCTCGCTGTGCTTTCTGGAGAGAAGCCAGGACACAGCAAGTCTTAATACCACATGCTCTACCAATCCATACTGGTTTGAACAATACTACTTCTTGCTTCTGAGCCAGACAGAGCAGATATCCACACCTCTTCCAGCCTAACCTACCCACACACTGCAGAACACAAACAGAGTGAAGACAAATCTTATTGGCAGAGGTTGCTATGAAACATGGTGTATTAACTCAAGATCCAATTTTATATCCCTCTGTTCCAAAGACATAGTTTCCAAAGACTGTACTGCCTACCTGTTTGGCTGTCAATCTGCCTGTCACTGTTTCCTATCTTTCTCCACGCCCCTTCCCCCAATTTTTAAATGATAGCCAATTTCAACCATCCCTGACACAGAGGTAAAAGCCTCAAAGATATGATGTTTCTAAAAGCCTTCTGCATATTAACTGTTGGAGAGAAACCCAACTTGCTTGCAGTTCAGTAAGTAATGCAAGTATTTCAGAGCAATAATTTACAATCAGGCTACACCAGTCTTATGATCACAGTTAAGCTGAGACTTGTGTTACACAACCTTACCCTCCCATAGAAACACCTGCTGCCATGAATGGAGCTGAGGGGTGCAAGCTGTGCACATGATGAATAACAGCCTCTAAATCTTCTGTGTTAGCTGCACAGTAAGTCCTTGGTGTCTGTAAGGAGTCAAGAGGGAAAAAAATGCCATCATAAGCTTTTGTATTATCCTTTAAGGACAAAGCAAAATGAATGGTGGATCATTATATAAGGAGATAAAATTAGCATTTATTGTGAAGCTTCACTAAATGGCAAATACAAATCCAGAGGCTTTCACAAGGAGGTGAAGGAAGGAGTTATGTTTGTTATCATTACAAAATAAAAGAGGTGACAGGTACCTTCAGTATCTGCATCCTCCAGGTCACTAGACAAAATCTGAACAGAGAACAACATGCTAAACTAGACAGAACTAGATCAGAACTAGATAGATACTGATATTTTTAAAATACCCCAAGGAAATGGTAACAATATAAAGGCTGTGGTTTACAGAAAAGGAAGTTATAAGAACAATTTTGCTATATTCAACCACATTCAAATGCAAAAGAAAGCATTAGATTTCAAGTTCTGTCAGCATTTGAAAACTAACATGTATTTAGATTCTACATACAACACAACCAAATAGATAAATAAATTCCCCAGTGTGGTTTACCTAATTTAGTAAAGTAGTAAATGATTCTATTAACTAAAGCAATGAAACATATATTATCCATTCTTTATCCATAATTGGTGTCTAAATCCTGAATGGAGACTTGGAATGACTTCTGCTGGCATCAGATTGGGTGACACCTTGGGTAAGATTTGGTTAACTTCTCTGCCATTGAAGGATAAGCACAATTTTTGAGCCTCACAGACACCCAGAACAGGCCACATGGTCCAACCTGTGGGATTATCTGGAGCAGTATGAGGGAGACAAATCCACTTAGGCACCATAAGAATCACAGTAAAGTAATTTTGATTCTAATTGTGTTGTCCAGATCTCATCTACAGAGAAATAAAGTTTTTAACTTTACAGTGGTACTAACATGTTCATGATCAGGACTGAACTGCCAAAATTCAGAGAAATATTGAAACTAAATATAAAAATACATAACTATGAGCTAATGAAACTTTTCTGTTGCCTGAAGCAATGATGGATTTCAAGAGTGTTTTTTTAAATTGCTTTCAGTTAAGCTGCCTGGCTATTCGTGGGTGATTTTTACAACATTAAACTAATTACTTAAAACACATTTAACAAGAATATTGAAACGTTGACGTCAAAGATTAAGAACGGAAAGAAAAGCTAAATCTAGATAATTAAAACTGAAGACATTTTTAATTTCCATTTATGTTGCATTTCCATTTCTCATCCACATGAATCACTCTTTACTGCTTTATATCCTATTAATTATAAATGGTGTGAATGTGTTTTATTTTAATTAAATTGTCAACTTTACAAGGAAAAATAACTTATTTTTGGTAACTAGGATCTAATGCATTCTAAGTGAAAGCGTATTTGATTAAAGCTTATAAAACTAGAGATATATCTTCCATTTTAAATTCAGTTAATTCCAGACAGTTTAATGTTTAGCTATCTGTGCTTTGTATGAAGATATTTTCAAAAACCATCTTAGCTCACAGTGGCTGTGGTCAATATAATACTTGATTATTCCAGAGCAATAATTCACAATAGCTTTCCATCATCAATGAGAACAGTATTCTTTTAATAACTATTATTTGTTGTAAATTTGACTCTATCTTTAAAGTGACTAGAAAAAGAACTGCTTACATAACTACTTTCTACTGTGGTGTTTAACTCTGCTTCACACTCATTAAGTAGGGATTTTATACTAAAATGTAGAAACCTCTTTGCAGAAAATGTGATAATTTCAGCTGGTTTGCTGCACCACAAGAACTTATAAAGCTTAAAGATGTAAATCCGATTACAGTAAAATACACACAATGTATCCAAACAAGGGATCTTTTCTCTAAATGATTCAGAAATTCATCAATAAGGACTTTGTGTGTCACAAAACTGCTTTGTAGATCCATCTCCAAAAGTATGCAGAAAACTACTCTTAACATGGCAATATTTGCATTGAAATGCTTTATCTGATTATGGGAAAACATTCTGAGCTTTTTAAAGTTTGAAACCAGGGGATTAAAAAAATGCAAAACAATACTGAGTATTATGCACATTCATTCCAGCTGCAGAACTGTCAACAGAAGACATATGAAAAAACAAAGCTTATTCAGCAATATTTCATCATGCCTGGTCCCTAGCTGCAGAAAATGTTCAGCTTCAAGATTTTTTCACCAGAAGAATGGCCAGTTATTTCTAAGCAAACATGATATGTTTGTCCCAAAAAGATGTCCTCTGTAGCTGAGTTTGTGTCATGATTGCTGAGAAAAATATGAGAACACATTTAACTTTCAGGATACAGATATCCATATAAAGCTGGTTCATTAATTCACCAACATGTAGTATGGATCAATTTTAATGGCCCACCTTTTTAACTATATCAAAAATATATTTTAAATTGGGAAAGAAATGACAACGGATTATATTTGGATATGTATGTTAAATCAATGTGGGAAAATTGCAATAATTGAGCAGAGATGTGCACATTTTAATTACTGCACTATTTTTGGATAGAAAATGTAAGGATTGTTCATTTTAATGTTACAGATACTATTAATTGAATAATTTCCTAAAATGAAATGCTCAGAAAAAAATCATGAATTGACCCTCCAGGGTTTCAAAATAAAAAATTAATATTGGCACATGACTGATCTACCAGATGGCTGAATTCTCTTCTCTGCATTTTTAACCCATGCTCTGAGTTTCTCTCATTTAAATCCAACTGTACAAATAGGCACAAATGATTTCATAATTACCACTTATAAGTGAGAGGTATTTATCTTAGAAGTCATCCTTACCAAAAGCTCCTCGCCAGCAATTCCCCGATTGTTAAAAACCACGCATCTAAAAATTGAGACAGTAAATTCAATTGTTCACATTGTTAATTTCACCAAAAGAGATAACTTAAGCACACAAAAAAATGAAAATGCAAAAAGAAAAATGAGGCACTTCTATGAATAAGCTCAGCACATAAGTATTTACAGACCTACAGATCCTGCAGGCTGACCTGTGTGGAACAAGCTTCCTACCAAAATGGAATTCAGTGAGGTCAGTGGTACTGTCAGAGCTCTGATTTGTCAAGGTCAGATTGCAGGGTGAGAACCCCAAGGTTTAGCTGAAGGTGGTACAGACATGTCCTGCCTGCACTCTGCCATGAGCTCTGCCACTGCAGGGCCCAGCCTAAAGCTGTGCTCTGAAAAAAGAATGTCAGAGGTCTGTGTGTAGACATCCCTCAAAGCTACATAATTCTATTAAATTGGAAGAAACAAGCCAAGTCAAAATGATAATGACAGCTGGATCGAAGTTGCAGGTTCTTGGGAATTTTTTTTCATCTGGTACAGCAGAAGTTTCTGGTCTCTCTTGGTTGGTGGGAGTCTCTGAATCTTCTAGCAGTATTACTATGATTTATGAATCCATACTTTCTCAATAAATATTACTTTTCTATTACTCTTCTACCATCTCACTGAAATACTTTTATTAAATAATATACATAGTTAGATGGGTTAAAGGCATGAAAGAATACTTATTTTGGTACTTTTCTCAAATGTTGCTATTTAAAAACAATTATAGCATTCTCTCAAAATCTGGCCTAAAGCTCTATTTTTTTAATGTTCTACCTTCTTCCCTTAGGGGATGAACTGCAGATACAACTTCCAGGAATACTTTAAAAATTAACAGTAACAAGTTCTTACAATATAATACATATACTATATATACATATATATATAAAAATTAAGAGATAGCCAAATATGTAGATAAAAGCTAATATATACATATTTGAAGAACTTACTGGAGTCAGCACCAAAAGCCAGTCTGCAAAGACAAAATCTAATATTCCAAATACAGATCCTGGAGCAATGACAACTTATTTTAATGCGCAGCAGCAGCAATGTGGTTACATAAAGGAGTCTACTCATCTACTAATCCATTTATGTTACCCAATTCTGACCAGAAGCCTTCAGAACGAAACTAAAATACACAGTGACAACAAAGAGGTGGCAGACCCCCTCAAACATCCTCAGTAAGAGTAGGCTAGCTCTCCTTTCTGCACCCAGGAATCTGAGGCTGCTGAATCAAGCAATTTTGGCATTCAGAAGCTGACCTCCTCCAAGGCCTGCTGCCAGCAACCCATCCACACAAGTCTTGGAGCTGAATACAAACCCTTTCTAGAAAGTGTAAAGGGTAACACCTAATATAATGTAATAACTTAAGAAGCAGCAGCAAAACCCTATGCAGACTTAGCTGGCTTTCACTGCAATCTCTGGGGCACATCTGTAGATATTAAAACAGCCCTTCCAAATGTACTGCCTGTTATGTAATTCCACTGTGATTATTATTACTAATAACATTTTCTTACATAAACTACTGTATTCAGATCTCATTTGCCTTAGGAAAGCATCTGATACATACACATGCTGATATTGGATCCTACCAGAAGCAGCAAAAGGAACAGCAATGAAAAACAACAGTACCTATATCCCAGTGTTTCACTTTGATGGATCATATGAAGAATGTAGGATTCCTTGCTTGTTCCTGTCAGGCCAGGCAATAACAGGACAGTGGGTCTTGTGCTGGCGTCCGGATAATATGAGCTGTCATTATTATCAAACCAATCCAACGAAATCTGTCCTCCATCTGCTGTTTTAATGAGCTCACTGAAAGGTACATTTGAAGACAACACTGATTAGATTGAAAAATACATACACACTTCCAGTTTACAGATTACCAGGTATGAATTCTGCATTTTTCATTATGTTTTAATACTCAAAGTGCCACCTGACTAGGCATGTCTGCATTCAGAAAGAGTTACACCACCAGCTGACAAGAGTTAGAATGGTCAATTTGCAGAGTAATTCCCATTCAGTAAAGGAAGACAGTAAATGAAGACATGCCCTTTCATAAATTGCTGTTGATGTACTGGAAGTTTGTAACTAATGTGATTTTTGGCACTGCTTTTTGTTTTATACAGGCATTTTTGTGTACTGCAGATTTCCTTTGAATCATCTGAGAATATTTTGATAGCATGCTGGGTGATGTGATAAACATTTATTGCATTTATTTTCCTTTTCATCCAAAGAAGCAGAGTGTATAATGGATTGTTGTTTTAAACATGCAGAACACAGACACACACTACTGCATCTTTCACCCTGTATCACTACAAACTGCTAGAATGCACTCTTACAGCATATATCTTAATAATGCAACAAATATTGTAATATCTCAAGAAGCTATGCATGCATTAAACAATGACAAGTAAGTTTTGGTCTTGTTTTTAGAAATATACAAATCTTCCCACTTCCTGGAAATTTGAACAGTTAAAGTGCTGCTTTACTTTCATAATTTAGAGAAGTAGTTATCCAAATGGAGAAGAGATTGCAAAACATGTAGGTAATAGCTAAAATATACATATTGGAATGGTTCAAGGGAGTTGGTGTGGAAACTACCAAAATGTAAGCCTACCTCGCATTTGATTTTGCTTTTGAAATTCTTGGTAGTGACTATTGCACATTTTAAAGGTGACCAGCCTTGTAAGACTCATTAGCTCAGCTTTGCCCTTTTTCAATAATGGGAAGTAGATGCAATGCTAGTGGGTACTGCCAACACAATCTAAAATGGTGCAAAATAAGCACTGCCCCATGGAACTACGTTTCTTCTCTCAAAACCCTTGAAATAAAAGTGTATGAGAAGGACTAGAAAAAGTGGACATGGCCATACCACTGAAATGTTTCCTAGTTACTAAAACTAAGGGAAGCTGCTAAATGCTAAATCTATTCTACCGTGCAAGCAGAGCTGAAACAACTTGTGTTGCATCCAGGTTCCGGCGCATAAAAGTCCTTCTCCTTAGGTCTTGTGCCAAATGCCTCATTTGCCAGACTAAGTCTCATTTCTGTGTGAAAGAGATCAGCTGAGGACAAAAAATAAATATAAGGGATTTTTTTCCCTCTTAGAATTTAGGCATGAAAGAACACAACATAAACTCCACAGGTAAAAGTTACTCTGAAAATCCCAGAAGTTCTGTATATTCAAAACAAGGCTGAATGTGGCCGTGCTATGGTTAAGGTACAACATGTTGGTTTAATGGAGCAATACAGTGACTGCACGACCTTTGCACAATTATGGCATTTGAACACCAGAATATTTGATAAGCCAAGTAAATGTGCTGCCATACAGAGGGGCCTCAACAGGCTGCAGAAATGGGCTGACAGGAGCTTCACGAAGTTCAGTGAGGGGAAGTGCAAAGTCCTGTGCCTGGGAAGGAACAATGCCATGTACCAGTAGAGGCTGCCCATCTGGAAAAGAGCTTGGCAGAAAAGGACCCGAGGGTCCTCCTGGTGGACACCATGAGCATGAGGCAGTAATGTGCCCTTGCAGGAAAGATGGCCAAAAGTCTGGAGGCTGTGGAGGCTTAGAAGTATAGCCAGCAGACTGAGGGAGATGATCCTCCCCACTATGGAGGACTGGCAAGGCCATGCCTGGAGTATTGAGTCCAGCTCTGGGCTCCCCAGTCCAAGGCAGATATGGACATACTGGAGAGAATCCAGCAAAGATGATGAACAAACTGGAGCCTATCTCCTGTGAGGAAAGGCTGGGACAGCTGGGACTGCTCAGGCTGAAGAAGAAAAGGCTCAGGGGGAACTTAGCAATGTGTTTGAAGGGAGGGTGCAAAGAGGATGGAGCCAGGCTCCTTTCAGTGGTGCCCACTGACAGAACAAGAGGCAATGGGCCCAACCTGAAACATGGGAGGTTCCCTCTGAATATCAGGATACACATTTTTATTGTGAGAGTGACAAAGCACTGGCACAATTTGCCCAGGGGTATGGTGCAGTCACCATCCTAATGGAAACATGATCTGGGGCACCTGGCTCTGGGTGACCCTGCTTGAGCAGGGGGGATGGACTGGGTGACCTCCAGAAGTCTTTTATGACCTCATCCACTGTGTAATCCGGTGAACATATAACCACATCAGTTCCTATACTGTTTTGTGCCATATTTCATTGGCACAAAACTCTCTGAGCTAAAATAGGGCCATTTGGGAACACTGACTTTTCAAACCTACTTCATATGGAACCCATGATAAAGATAGTTCCAAGTCTATGACAAAGTTGTAAAGGTGGGCATAAAGCAAGAATAAACTAGGCACAAACGTGTGGGTTTGACAGTGGGTGTGGCACAGTCAGAGAACAGCTGGACATCAAATCAATCACTTTCCAGAATAAAGGCACTTACTTCCTGTACTGTACTTGGGGTCTAGATGTTATAAAGGGGCGCAGGAGTGTCTGTACCCGACCTTCCCAGCACCAAATGGTGGGATAGTAAGTTTCTGTCACAACAGGGCAATATTCCTCGAGAAAGCGGCAGAAACGGTCATTGCTTGCCACCAGCTGGGGTTTCTAGGAAAAGAGACTGGAGTCAGACATGGGCATTCTTATAAAACAAACTAAAAAACAAATAAAGAAATAAAGCTTATTGAAATCCTTTCTCAGTGAGCTAATTTCTTTCCTATAATCATTTGCAATGCTTTTATCTTTTCATGGTACAGAGATAAGCAAATGAAAACCAAACAAAATGCCAAAATGCCCAAGTGAGGAGTGAAATCCATTAAGTATAATGGATTCCTTACCTATTTCTAATAACATACTGATCTAGCTCTACTTTTACCAGCATTGTATCTTCACTGCCAAATTAAAATCACACTGTTTCTTAGTAGGCAAGATTTTACCAAGTCCATTTTCTCGGACCACACAAAAATGACATTTAATTCATGCATGCACTTTGACCGCAGTACCTTTTTTAACCTGGTAGAGACTTCTCATTCTACAGTACACAGGTGCATCGGTTCCTCCTCTCTAATAATGCTCTGCATGCAGACAGTTTGCTTACAATTTCCATTTGTATACCAATTAACATGGAAAAGTCCCTGTATACCAAACACCTCAGGTTTTAGCAACCCTATTTCTTATACCATTCTGTCACAATGATTCCCCAACATGCAAGCATTAATAGGACAATAACAGATGCTTTGAGGAAAACCATTCCACATAAACAGCTGTATTGGCACATCCTCCCTTCGTTCTTCTCCCCTGATCAAAATCAAGTACCCTCTTCTCTGTGAAGAGGAAGGCTGTGTTCCCAGCGGTTCTCTGAAGGACCGTGGCAACACTCAGGTTCTCAACGGTCACAAACCTTTTGATAAGCGTACTTTCAGCTGATTACGCATTCAACGAGGCGCTCTCACCACGGGGCCACTTCAGATCTCATCAGGCTCACCGTATCCAAGTAATTTGCGATTGCCTAATTTATCTGTAAAACTGCTGCTGATGAGGAGATGCCCAAGAGTGCTCCAGCCCCCAAAACGCTGCCATGGTGCCTCCAGAGGTCCTGAGGATGGTACCGACGGGGACACAAGGGCAGCAAAACTACTTTATCACCTGCCCTGCTAGTGAACCAAGTAGGTCGGGTTTGTGTTGTGGAGGGCAGTCTCCTAACCTCCCTTTCCAAACCATGGCACCCGGCCAAGCTCTCCAACTGGTACGACTGCATTTCGGGGACTGCCGAGACCGGAGCCCCTTCCCCTCCCAGACCGAGCACGACTAGGGGAGTCCCCCTTTACCGCAGGCCGGCGGCCTCCGGGGGTCACCGGCGGCCCCCGCGGAAGCCGCAGCCGCGGCGGGCGGGCGAGGCTGCGCTGCCGGCCCGTGTGGGGTTCGAGCGGGGTTTCGGCCGGCCGGGACCCCGGGGCAGCACCTCCAGTGGACGGACGAGGGATGTGAGGACAAGGCGGCCGCAGAGCCCTGCTCCCCAGGCATTCCAGGTGCGATCCCCTCGCCTACGGGCGGTGGGTCGCGGTGACCTTCGGGACTGTCCCCACCGGCGGGACACCTGCGGAGCCCGCCCGCCCCGCCGCCCTCCCGCTCACCTTGGCGATGCTGTTGAGGTAGTAGCAGGCGTAGGCGACGCCGAAACCCAGTACCAGGGACAAGCCCACGCCGGAGCCGAAGAACCCCACGCNGCCCCATGGCAGGTGACAGCTCTGTTCTCCTTCGGTGTCACCTTGCCCCGTCGCTTTGCCGGGAGGGCAGGGAGGGCGGGTGGGGGTCAGTTAGGAAAGGGACCCGTCCCAAACCGTAAAGAGCAGCTGCTGATGCAGGCGTGTGGAAACTCAGTCACTGACGGGCAGGGAAGAGGGAACATGGGCTTCCTAATGCAGCAGCGTCTAATCAGCACTCTCTCTCTAAATGCTTTACGTGGGACAGAAGTATGCTGCTGCTCTTCCACTTATCACTGCTACTACAAGGCATTAGTGAGGACCAGAGAGGAGTAGAGGTATCTCTAATTCCCAAGAGAATTTCGGCCTGCTCCTTTTTCTGCTGTATTGCTTGCTGCTTGGAGGCCCTCGTGTTTGCTAACTCAGGTGCTCCCCCCTTCAGCTTCATAAAAAGACGCACAGTATTTGCGTCTTTTCCTTGGCAAAATCCTAGAGCACAGCTGATAACACGAAGATCCTGGAGCTGAGCATCTGCTATTTGAGATGCATGCATGCACCACGGTACACAGAAGTACTTTGCCTCTCCTTATTTTATGGCCCAGCTCCATGAACTGCTGCGGGAAGACAGACGTTGCTCAGTGAGCCTTCATTTCTTACCTTATCTGTGTTTTCTTGCTATAGCCAAATTTCAAAATTAAAAAAAAAAAAAAAAAGAAGAAGAAGAAGAAGAAAAAAATGTAACAGCAGAAAATGAGATGTGGCCTTTTCATTTGCTCCTCCTGACTAAACAGAGCTTACCAGAGAGATTCTGCTTTGACGTAAAGCATGTTGGTTCAAAATTTTCTTGTTCACCATGAAAAGACTAGTAAGAGTGTATTGCAGAGATCTGAAGAAAATTTAAAATATTTATTCTTCCTATGCAGTCAGCTGTCCAAAGTTGAAAAGAGTGTGTGAATTGGTAAGCACAAGCAGGGATAATCTGGGGTTTGTTTTTTTCCCCAGAGGCGTTACAGAAAGAGAAACTGAATGGGTGGAAACCTACTGTCATCAACGCTGCACGTCCTCTGCTGATGGAGAATAACCATACCCAGGTTTTGGTTCTGACTTGCTGGGAGTGTATGCTGTACACCCCAGATAAAAGGATTTATCATGAAGGGACACTCCAGTGGGAGAGCTGGAGTAGATAGCTCAGTTTGAGAACATGTAGGCTTCATCCCCAGTGTGAACTTAGGAATCATCAGAGACAATAATTTGGCTGAACTGACAACTAGATTTTAGGATGCAGAGGAACCTGCTACATCTGAAGGAGGAACTAGTTGTTGTTTGCAGCAGACTGTTCTGTGTCTTGAGTCCTGTCCTCATTAAGCTGAAGAATCCTTGAGTCACCCAAAATCTAGAGAAAATAAAAATCCCAAATGTCTGAGAAAGAAGCAGATGCAGCCTGTGTCCTTGGGTCTAGAAGGCTTCTAAATGCATATCCACTCATTTGACTGAAAAGTAGAAGGCGTGGCTGTTGATGGTTAGAGAGAGCCTTTGAGTCATACAAACCCAGTAGTTTAATGACTTGATTAACAATCAAGAGAGGTTGAATGCCTGAAAAAACATCCAGACACAAAGGTTGATGAGGTTTATCTGGTCTTGGATTACCACCTATCCTGTGTTGGTTACTCATGGGAATATTAACAAGGTCAGGCATATGTGACATGCTGCTGCAACACAACACGAAAGAACCTCACGAGGCACCGTGGTGAGCAAGCAGGAAAAAGGAGAGTAGTTTATTTACAAAACTCAATTTTATACATTTCCAAAGGTGACTGTGGATTGGAGGATGAACTCCCACCTCCCAAACCACATTTGTCAAGACAACTATCAATCAACTTTCTCCTCCTACCTAAAAATATGTAAACAATGAAGGACAGTTAGGAAAACAAAGCTATTGTTTATAGTACTAGTGTGGGAAAGTAGAAGTTCTGACTCCAGTATGAAACACAATTCAGAAGGCCTAGAAAAATCCTCAAACCAGGGTGACAACATGCCACAGGCGAACTGAAACAAATGACATATACTGAGAAGGGCTGAGGGGTTTGGGTTTTTTTACTGTGTGAACATGTTGCTGCATTGACAACAGCAGTGATGTTAATAGCTTCCTTCTGCTTCAAGCAATCCTCGTCAGATCCTCTGGTTCTGGTGTTGGGGTTTTTTAAGTCTTTAAAAGGTTGTCCTTTGGCCTACAACACATTTTGCAGAGCTGATAAAGAGAAGGGTGTATTCTGCTCATATTACAACCACTTCCAAGTGATTGAGTCATTGCAAATTGTGCATGTGTGAAAAAAGGAGGTAGTCACTATGGTATTTTGAACACTTACTGCATTTTTTTCAGAGAAAGAGTCCTACATTCCCAGAGAGAGTTCCTGTTTGCAATATGCTCTCTTCTCTCCAAGTGCTTCATAAAGTGATTGCCTCAACCCACTACTAATGGATTATAGATTAAGCACAAACGAAAGGGCACAGGACTGTTCTTTCATATTGTCTGCCAATTTTTTTTTTGCTTAAGCAATAGATAATAATTGACAGACGCAATTGAAGAGTCACAGTTTGATTTGCTTTTATCACTAGAAGGCTGCGCTATGTTCATGTTATCTTTTGTTTAGGGAGGTGGTTCTATGACTATTTGTGGTTTGGGACAGAATCATTATGTTCTTACTGACATTCCAATGGATAGTTGCAAGTCGGTCCCTCTGCAGTTATCTGTAGGCCCACTCTTGGAATGGATTTCCGTGAGCAGCACTTCTGAGGGGCAAAGTGCTTTTAACCTCAGAGCTTTAAATTCAAGGTTCTGTTTGATTATGTTCTTTTAATGTTTCTTTAACTTTAGTATTCATCTAACAAAATGGAAAAAATATCTTTGTGTCAGCATAAACTATCTTGGGATACTTAAAAAGTGCGAAGTCCATGCATGAAGCATCTGAAAAGTTTTCCACTAACACAGGGGAGAAGGCATCCTGTGTTGGTGATATTTATTGTCAGCAAGGGAAGGGGAGAAAAAAAGTGCATTTGAAAAATTCAATTCAGCATTTCTCAAGACTTCCTCATGCATATTATTTATTTGTCTTTCCTTAAAATATGAATGAAGTCAGTGAAAATGCTGTGTTGGAGGCTCTTCAAGTTTCAGAGGGAAAAAGCCAGGCTGTGTTTATGTTTGTACTCTTGGTGCTCATGAAAAAATCAATAATTGTGGCATTAGGAATGGCTGCTTCTGTTGTCCCTCTATTAAGCTTTGCTACTCTTACTATTATCTTCATATTCCCATTTTTCTTCTATGGTTCTTTTCTTCACTCCATCAAGAAGTATTTCTCAGTCCTTTATGCTGGTAAAATTGGAAGGAACAAAGGATTCAACAGGAATTATTTCGGACATGTGTTGGTGGATGAGAAACTCAACATGACCTGACAATAGCTTGCAGCCCAGAAGGCCAACAGCATCCTGGACAGTGTCAAAAGGAGTGTAGCCAGCAGGGAAGGGAGGTGATTCCCCACCTCTACTTTGTCCTTGTGAGAACCCACCTGGAGTGTTCCATCCAGCTCTGTAGTCCTCGGCACAGGAAAGATGTGGACTTGTTGGGGGGCCACAAAAATGATCAGATAGGTAGAGCACCTCCCCTTTGAAGATAGACTGAGAGAGCAGGAGTTGTTCATCCTGCAGAAGAGAAGTCCCTGGGGACCCCTAAAGCAGCCTTTGAGTATTTAAAGGAGGGTTACAAGAGACCTGGAGAGGGACTTTTTCCAAGGGCTTGTAGTGGTAGGACACGGGGGAATGGCTTTAAACTGGATGAGGGTAGATTCAGGGATTGCAGAGAAGTTGTGGATGTGCCGTCTCTGGAGGTGTTCAAGGCCAGGATGAGTGAGGCTTTGAGCAACCTGGTCTAGTGGAAGGTGCACCAGCCTAAGGTGGGGGGTGGGAACTAGATGATATTTACAGTCCTTACTAACCCGGACCATTCTATGATTCTGTGATAATTTGATTTAACTTCTTCCCTTAAATATGTTTCCTTCAATTAAATGTATTTCAATTCAGCAGGCGTAGCAGGTATTGTTTTACTCTGTTTGGGTCACTGAAGATAACCCTCAACAGCTGCTGCAACAGGAAGACTGCTCAATATTTGTCTCCCTTGGGATGACTCTTGCAGGATCTGATCTACATGAAATCAGTTCCCTGCCTTTGACTACAGCTGGCAAACTGCTAAATACAAAATCATAGTTAAGAGGATCAGACCAAAATAGAGGATTTGACTCGTTGTTGTAAAAATAATAAAATTTAAGATTTAAATAACAGTAATGAAACTTTGTTTTGTGTCACCTAAAATATTCACAGAAGAGTTAAAATGAAGGGTAAAATTCTGTGATATATAGCTGAATGTAATTCTCAGAAATGTGAATTAATTTGAAATTGTTTTGTTCAGAAATCAGAGACCCAGGCCATGCTGAAAACTGTGAAGTCCAGTATAAAATAATTTGAAAGTGAGCAACTATATTGAAGACATTTGTCTTATCAATTTTATTTCCATTAAAAATATTAACAGAAGCTGCTACAGTCTCAGGGTTGCTGTTCCCTGAGATTCTCCTCGGGGTTGNCCGGACTTTATGTACCGTCCCCCTGACCCAATCACCATCCAAAACATACTTTTTATTTATAAAATTTTACCAATACTTACTACCTATGTTAACATGTCATTTCTACTCTAAACCAATCCTTGAAATCCAACTCAGCAAAAGATGGGTGACGAGAACAAGAATGAGGAAGACAGGGCCCCAATTCCAAGACACTCCCCAATTCCTCCATCTTGTCTCTTCAAACCCCATATACTGAAAATCCTAACTTCTGCATTTACATTCTGTAATGAACTAGCTCCTACTTATTTTGAATTCTTTCAGCTTGTGATTCTTCATACAATGTGGGTATTCACTCCCATGGCCAGAGATCAAGAGCAGTGTCCTCCTGGGCTCTGTGTGAGGCTGGCTGACCCCCTTGTACAGGGCCCAAACCCCCCTGTCCAGTCTCCAAACCCTTCAGGGCGGCCAGAGGGATGTCCTGGACTCCAGCACTACAGAACTTAGAGAATTTTTGAAGGAGCACAGTAGAGCTGGATGATGAATTCATGTTAAATTTCTTCCTGTCTTTAAGGAAGATTTATTGCAGTAAAGCATTTTCAGTTTATCTGCTTTCATTCCTTCATTATTTCTTCAAAGAGGATAAAAGGATAAATAGTTGTATTTCACACAAAAGACCAAAATATCTTACAATGCTTTATAATCATGTAACACCTCCCTCCCCAATGAAATAACTTCTGTATACGTTTGGTAAACTCTTCTTCTGTGTACATCAGCAGTATGGCCCCAGCTGAATTCAGTGGAGTGAGAAATAAGCTCAATGAATTGTCTTCCTTTAGGCAATTTCTTAGATTTTCTTTAGCATGCTAAGAGTGAAAATTATTTATAAGAATTGTATACCAATTTAAAATGAAATTTATCTTTTAAAAGCTTACTTTATGCAAAGCATCTTACCTTGTTTAGCAACAGATTTTTTAATTTTAAAAAAATTTCTAGCCATGTTTTAGCTAAATACATATTTCAACAACTCTATCAGAGTGTACTGCAAATATTACTTCTTAGAATTTAGGATTACATAATGTTGTGACTGGAACAATTTTCTTATAACAAAACAGAAAATTTAGATTCTGCTTGAGTTGCTCAATGTTTGTTACTATTTTGGCAGACTGTTAAAATTAAACAGAGGTATTTTTTGGTACTGAAGTCATCTTTCAGGCATTACTTAGTGAATATTGAATGCATTTGTAATACAATACAAACCTGTACTTGACACAGGACACTGTATGCACACGATTGGCCACATTGATTGCAGCAAAAATTATCATGCACATAAAGTAGGAACATTCGTAAAATATCTTGATGACTTGTGGAGAGTTTATTTTCCTATCAGTCTAAAAATACAACCTAGCTGGTTCTGATTACATCTTAGAATTTCAAGTAAGTACTTTCTTTACAATCTTTGCAATCAGGAAATTTAATACCAGGAAGAAATTAATCCCTCTTTGCAATACATCACCTAATTTAAAAATCATCTATGAATTAAACAACAATATTTGGCTAAACTCTTGGAAATACCAGGTAAGTGTACATTTTTGACTCCTCTAAGGTGTGCTAAAGTAGAAGAATTTGTATAGATGTGCAAACATCAGTACGTGGTATTGTAGTGTGTATGCCTTAGATTGCTACAGAATTTTTAGTTATTTTGTCTTTGAATATTTAAAACTTCAGGATTAACTTGACAAGTTTCTTCACAGGTCCACTCAAAAGAGTTCAATGCAGTAAAACTTAAAACCTTATCCAAGAAAGAAGATTCCAGGATGCTCATTATTATTATTATTATCCTAAAACACTTTTTCAACATGTTGAAGTTTTTAGCTACAGACAGAAAAAAATCTCCACATTCTTTTTTAGCAGATCCCCATTGGAGTGCTTCTGTTTCACTGCCAGAAAATGAAATTATGTATTTTTATTCTGTTTTCTGTTCAGCTGTTTTTCTTTTCTAGAAAAGAAGATAAAACTCCTTAGAAAAAAATCCATTTCCATGGACATAGTGGGTTAATAAATCTGTTCTAATTAACAGTTTCATAGAGGATGTCACCAGCATAGTGAAAACCAAGCCCACCTAGCATAGTGAAAACCAAGCAATTTGCTCTGGTTCATGACAACTTGCTCACCATCTGGCATTAAAAATATTTTAATCTGCAGAAACTAGGGAAAAAAAGCAATGCCAATTATTCATGACATTTCTGAAAATTGAGGAGGAAAATTGGATTGTGCCGGGGTAATGAATCTGGCGAATAAAGTGGAGGAAAGTGCGACAAGTGAGGAAGACGAGTGAGTTTTAGCATTGATGAAAGGAGGTTCATGGCCACGCGATGGCAGCAGAGGCTGCGGAATCAGGGTCATTTTTAACACTAAACCACGGACAAACAGGATATGCCCTGAAGTTCCGAACCGGTATTTCGGGTTCCGGAAAATACACATTATGTACATTTTCACTTAAAGAAGTATGGAGTGGGATTACATATTTTCATTTTAAAAAAATTACATTTGGGGCATTTTTTTTTTTTCAGCAAGACAGTATTTTTTATCTCATTTGCCAATATTTCCATCTGTCTTCCTCAGTTACTTGAGTTGCTTACACAGAGAAGAATAGGCCTATTTCAGTAAGACCAAGACAGTTTGCTTCCTTTTTCCTAATTTCTTTTCCTAGCACTTTTATCCACAGGAAAGGACTGTGGTATAAAATCCCTTTTGGGGAAAACCAGAAAATTAAAATCTAGAATGCTTCCAGTTTCCAAGAGGAGGACCAAAAACCGTCCTTGCTCTAAAATAGAGTGTTGAACTAAGGAAGCAGAATTTTTTGGACTCAGATTAGTATAAATTAATAAGCTCTACCTCTGTAATGTAAAAAGGAAACTACAGTCTGCTCATTATATCCAAACTAGATTTTTTTCAACTCATAGGCAGCTATTTATATATATCCTTCATATGACAAGTTCTAAGAACTCAGGATTTGAGCAAGATAGTAAACAAAACCTTGTAACTCCACAAATTAAAATTGTCTTTCCAAGAATTTTTTTTTTCTTCTGAAATATATAAAAGCGAGTATTTCACATAAAATTCTTTCCTGCAAAAGGCACAGTCCCCTTTCTGTGTTCCAGATAGCATAGTTCCATTTCTGTGGTCTGTTTCCATTATGTGTTCCAGATGCTACACTGCAAGTTTAATCAAAAAAGACAGTCCAGAAAAACCTCCATTAAAACGTCTCTTCAATCCAAGCAAATACTTATATTAAAATTACCTGCTGGAGCATGACATTTTGCAGATCTGAAAGGCAACCAGGTAGAGTTTAGACAAACAGCTTTCTGGATGGGTTTGATGGACAGAAGCATGGGCTGGATGTTCTCCAAAGTCCTGTTTCCTGTGACTATGAGAGTTGTCTTGAGAGATGCCCTACCCTTCAGAAGGGTGGCAGCTGCTCTCACAAAAAGTCATTCTTACAGAAGTGTTTGCTTTCCAACAAAACCAAGGGGTCTACAGGGCATGCACAGCACTGAATTCTGCACAAACCAGAGGTCTTCTCTCGTGGCCCCTGACTGGATTGCTCCAATATGTCAGGAAGTGGTGAGGAAGACCATAATCACCAGCTGGGGGATTGACTCAGCAGTATACTTAATTTTGGGTAGCCAGAAGAGAACTTGTTCACTAGCTTGTTTTGTGCATCCAAACTTCTGCACTGGATCAATATGAATGAGTCTTTGCAATTAGAGTGAGTTTGCCTAAAGCACTGTGGATTCCCTTCCTCCAGCCTGTGATTCAAATGCTTCGTCACAACTACCTGGGGTGTACAAAGCAAGCACTGTCTGTAAATAAGCCTTTTGCAGATGAGCCTTGCTTGCTCCGGTTGCAGAGGTTTAAAGGCATTACTGCTCTGCCAGTTTGAATAGTGGAAAACCCCCTTAGTCCCATTCCTCTACTGGTCCTGTCTTTGAGCAGGGTTATAAGTATAATTTTTAGATTGTAGACCTGAAAAATAAAGAAATAAATTGTCTGCTAACTCTAGTAGTGAGGGTTTAGATGGCATTCTCTCCCACAATCACGACTGATAGATTAAATTACCTGGAGTATGAGCACATGGATTCACAAGAGACAGTCCTATTTAACCAACTTGGTATCTTTTTATGATACAGTCACACATCTAGTGGCTGAAGGGAAGACAGTGAATGCAGTTTTTCTGGATTTTAGTGAGGCTTTTGATATTGTCTCTCTCATCATCCTTTTGGACAAGGTGTTCAAACATGGGATGAGCCAGTTCACAATGCACTGGATGAAGAACTGGTTGAAGGACAGGGCACAGGGGGTTGTGGTGAGTGGGGTCACATCTGGCTGGTTACTGGTCACCAGCAGCGCTCCTCAGGCTCAATCCTC
>VYXD01014413.1:1339253-1382393 GCA_013397195.1 Hylia prasina | reverse complement strand
GTCGAAGAAGCCCGGCGGGGGGGGCGCCCCCCGCCGCTGCCACCACACCATCACCTCAGGACCGAGCGGGGAGGCGCCACAGCCCCCGGCGGCAGGACGCCGCGATTCCAGAAGGAATGGCCAGGCTGGCGATGTGAAGAAGCCCCAGGCAGCCCTGCCGGCAGGGATGAACAACCCCAGTTCACCGCCCTGCTCCCGCCCTTCCCTCGGGCACGNGGCCGGGGAATGGGCGTGTAGGGAGCGAAGAAGGAAGGGAGCGTGCGAGCGAACGAGGGGAAGAGCCGGACGGAGGTTCCCGCCCGGCGCCCGAGGTAGCCGCCCCCATCGAGGTCCCCCTCCGCCGCCTGCGGGCTGCGCGCCCCCTCCATCCGCCCCAGGGCGCCGCCGCCGGGATGAGCAGCTCGCGGAACAACCGGGTGATGGTGGAAGGAGTCGGAGCCCGGGTGGTCCGCGGCCCGGACTGGAAGTGGGGGAAGCAGGATGGCGGCGAGGGCCATGTGGGCACCGTGCGCAGCTTCGAGAGCCCCGAGGAGGTGGTCGTGGTGTGGGACAACGGCACCGCCGCCAACTACCGCTGCTCCGGGGCCTACGACCTTCGCATCCTCGACAGCGCGCCCACCGGTGAGCGGGGAGGGAACGGAGGCACCTCCACCCTCACGGCGGCGGGTCCGGGGGGCAGCACCCCGGGGTGCTGGGGGTCCCGTCCCGGGGAGTAGATTGCGCCCTTCCTTCCCCTTTTAGAGGTGCGCCTTTGCCTTGGATTTGGGTGGGGGGAGTCAGGCACCCTCCCCGCGCGTGGTGTCTGTCTGTGCGCGTCCGTGTGTCCGTGTGTGCACACGCAAACTTGGGACAAACCTACAGCTCGGGGACAGAAGTTGTCCTGGGAGTGCTAAATTGGGGTGGCAAAAGTGATCCGCCACAGACAGCAGGCTCCTGTTGTGCTGGGGAGAGGGGGAGCCGAGGGGGTGATACATCAAGGTTTGGGTTTGCTTCCACACTCCGATCCCCACGTCTTGAATTTATATTTCAGAGGAGTTTTGTAAAATAGTGGCAGTCATCCTTGAATCAAGTATAGGGATAATTCCAGAAGAGCTGTGTGTAGTGCCTTTTTTCTAAAGGTTACACTAAGTGGTTGAAATACTGTAGTTTTGTGCCTGTAATCTGCACGTTGCCTTTTATCTGTACTGCCAGAGCTGCTGTAAAATAGTAAAGGTACTGGGAGGAAGAAAAGTGCATGAGTTCATTCTTTTAATTACTTAGCTTCTTGATATTTATGCTTTAAATGAAGTCATTTTGGACAATGGAATTTGATCTGCACTGACATTATGCGGCAGTGTTAGTATTGGAAACACTGCAGGGAAATGTTCATTTTAGCACCTGTTTTTACAGTAAAAACTTACCCAGAAAAACACAGATATTGTTAAGTTTCTTCAGAAATACTGTGAGGGGACTTTTGGGCTGGTCAGGATTGCCTCAGTAATGAGGTGTTTGAGCTGTACTCTTTTGTAACATGCCTTTCATTTAGAACGTGATGGAGAGACCATCTTTGTGCCAGCTATGTGCAGTGTTACAGCAAGGTTTAAGCTAAAAGACTTCTGAGGAGACAGAATTCATTCTAACTAATTACAAAAAACTTGCTAAGGAAAGAACCCCAAGTATTGCGTGGTTATCCTTTGAGATGAATTTAATTTTTCGGTGACTGGGTACCATCCTCTCTGCTGGGATGATGATGGGTTTTTTTGAAAATCTTTTTGCAGTGGACTTTAAAACAAGAAAGAGGAGTCTTTCAAGTTGTCAGGCCTTGTCTTGCAGATGTTTATGCTTAGAAACTTTTACCTGTGCTTGATGTCCCGTAGAAACCAGTGGGACTGCTTCTGCTTAGAACTGAAGCATATGCATAAATGTTGCATATGAGCCTCAAATGCTCATTGTTCTAGCCCTGCCTGATGTATTTGCAAGCAGATGGTGTCCTCTTAACTGTGTCTGGAAGCCTAGACTTAATATTCAGTCTTAAAACTGTCATGTTTTTATTTCTGTTTTTTTGCTTTAGTCCTTCTGATTTTAATTTCTGTTTATATTTTTGTATTAGAATTTTAACTTCTGTTTCAGATAAAACTGTATATTGTGTCACACATATTGCTGTTGTCAGGCTTAGCAAAGTGGTATTTCTCTTCCTGAGGTTTCTGGAGAACATCATACTCATCCTCATGGAACTGTTGCATGGAAGTACCCAGAGTTCCTTTTTGCTAGAGGGAGTTACTTTTGAGGTCTTTATTCCCTGGAGATAGAATGAGTAAAAATCTGTAAAGTTGTTGTAACAAAAGGGCAAAGTTAATAGAATTGAGGGTGCTGTCAGTTTGGACTGAAATCCCGGGTTTACTGCTGATTAATTTTGTACTCTTGTCTAAGTCTTGTCACTTCCCTTCTTTACCTTTTGGTAGTGATTCATTTTTGCTCCATGGTGGTGACTGTCCATTGTTTAGAGTAAGGGACTCTGACTTTGGATGTGAGTTTGATACTGCTCTAGGGACATTAATGTTAGTGGGATTAGGTGACAGGAATTTCTTGTGGTAGTATTAATGATGATGTTGAGCAAAGAAATTTTATAAAGCATGAGGTGGCTTTTTGTTTGATGATACTTAGTGGAGTGTGTGTCATGGCTCTTATAGTTTAAAAAGAAAATGAATTCTCTGGTTCATTAATTTAAAGTCACAATGTGATTGTAAGTTTATAGTGAAAATAAATACAAAAGTACAGTCGTAAAAATAAAAATTGGTTATTGCTGGGACTTCTTTCTATTATGCGTTCAAAACCACACTTGATTGCAAATTCTTAGAAGTGGTGCTTGCAACCAGAGTTGCTGCTTTGAGTTTGAGGGCTGTGCAGTTGGGAACAGTAGTGGTGCATCAGGAATTTACTGTGTTATTAAAAAAGAAAAAAAGGCAAATTGAGTTTGATTCATGTACGTGCATATCTATGTGTATGCCACAACTATGCTTCACAGACTTAAAAAAGATACTGTTCTTGTCTTTCAATGATTGTCAGCTATTATAACATCTCAGTGCTAAGATACTAGGATGATCTTCTTAAAATAAAGACTTGTTTATGTGAGGAATGTCTTAGAAACTCTCTGCTCCAGATGTAGCCATCTGGGTCATGAGGGACTTGTGATACGGAGTTAGGGGTTGTTTTGGTTGTGTCTACCAGGCTTGCTGTATTAGGTGCCCTTTGGTGTGGTCCTATTTACATCACCCTACATTGCTGTAAGTGAAACAGAGCACTTGAGAGGGATGGAAAAAGGGTTTGAAAAGAGTCAAAATTTCACATGGAAGTAAAACTTCAGGTAGGTCCTGCATAGCTGCTCAATGGCTCCTCAGTGGTCAGATGTGGTGCATCAGGAGTGCAGTGTGGTGGTTCAGTTACTTGCAAATACCTCCTGTTTTTTCTGTGGAGTAGCCTTCTGCCAGGATCTACGAGTCCTGAGTGTATCCCTTTTTTGGTAGTGTTGTGGAAAAGAAACAGAAAGGAGTACTTAGTTGCTGAAGAGAAGCAAGAAAGTTATAAATCCAAGCTTTTTATGTAGAAAGGAAGGCAGCCTTTTACCTGAGGTAAAGGCCAGACAGGTAGCATGTTTGTAGAGAGCACATCTGGCTGTGTTCGCATAATAGTCATGAACATTACAGAAACTTTTTCTGTTTATTCTCTTTCTGAAGGTTTGTCTTCTATAGAGCTTAGACCAGAATTAATTTGTCATCAATTTCCTTTTTCATACAGTTTGTTCAAAATAACAATATTATTTTCCTGTTGAAAATATTTACCAAATTGTGTTCAAGTAAGGGGAGGTGGCAGAGGGGCTGGGGTCAGGAAATGGAAATCTTGATGCAGAATTATCCCCCAGCTGGAGTGTGCATCAGTGAAGTGTGGAAAGCATTATGTGTTGTATTCTGATAATATTGAAAATATAGGTGTTACCTGTGGAAGATGAGTGGCTTTCTGTAGTTGTATTAATAGGTGTTTGTACCTGAAAAGTGGCATAATTGATCATTAAATCAAATATGTTAAAACACTGTAAAAGACAGAGAACCTATGATTTATCCTGCGTATTTGTTTATTTGTTCTTGCTTTTAGAACGTCAAGTGTGATTTATGGCAAGTTGTCTTAGTCAAGATTTTTTTAGTGGCTACTTCTAAATACTTCCAGGAGCCCTCACAAATTAAAAATACCGAATAGCTTCCTGAGTAGTGGTACTTGGGAGGCCTGTTTTTTTAAATAAACTTGTTCTTTGTTCTTCCTGCCCTTCCCCCATGTCTCCTACACTATAATCCTCTCCCTTCCTGTGTATCTTGTGATTCCCTTACCAGATAGGACACATGCTTTAGCAAGTCTGGTATTTTGTATCTATAACAGTAATTGGTCAGCTGGCTACTTCCAAACGGTGTATTTAGTAGGTGAGTTATGTTTGTGGGAATACTCTGGAGTTATCATGCAGTATTTCAGAAATCTGGCTGGTTATCTCTAAGAATTCTTTGGTTTCAATTTACCTGGAGTCTGGCTGTAGTGTAAAAATGATTTGGGGTGAAGAAATAGGAAGAACAAAACATTGTTACTGCTTTTTAAATTTGGGTGTATACAAATCAAATTTTTAAGGTGTTTATGATATACCTTACTTGATGGTAGTATTGTCATTATGGTATGAAGGGATTTTGGTTCATTACAGTTCTGTAGAGAGTAATGACTCCAGTGGAAACCAGATTTTGTTTGTTCTGAGAAGTGAAATCACTATTGGCATCTTCTGTGTTTAACAGTGAGTGATGTGGATACCCCTTGTACATCTGATTTTACTGTTAAAATCCTTTTGTAGGACAGCTGTGTATTGCCATCTAATTATCTTCAGTACAAAAGAACTGTTTGTAACCAATTCAGATAACAATTGAGCAATACTGCTTTTATTTCCTTTCACAGCTGTAAGCGTGAGCATGGGTTTCAAAAACTTGTGAAAAGCTGTAAAATTGATGCATAAATGAGTGGTGACAGAGGAATTGTGGGCTGTGTAATCCAGGAAGGATTTGGGAAGAGATGAGAAAAGTGAAGATAGCCATTAAGGTAGAAAACTAATATGAAATTCAGGTAGTAAAAAGCATTAATGGCAAGTGGACATCAGGAATATTGGATTTTGTGGCCTACTAAAGGTGAAGGGACATTAGGAAATGGCAGCTATTTAAAAGTAATTAGGCATGGTGAAAGTATGCTTCTCATGACCTGGTTTGTTTTGGTTTTTAAAGCGTATATGACACAAACCTGTTTCATTTCAAAATAGCCTGGTTCTATGAAATTTTGAAGAATATTTAGAAGTTCAGTTTTTTCATTATCTCAGTTTAGAGAGCTAAAGTGCCGTTTTGGTGCACAGCTGGTCGTCTATAGGGCTGCTGTTTGAATTTTGAAGTTTTTATGGCACTCTAATTTATTCCAGTAGTTTAATGAAGGCATTCTTTCCTAATATAAACTTTGTAACATTTGTGTTTCTCAAGCTTTCTTAAACAGCCGTCCTTTTGAAGAGGGGAAGAGTTTGTGACAGATTTTACTTTTGGGTCAGGATTGTAGTTTGGCTCTCTAGCCTACACTTGATGCCGTCTCCTGGTTGTTCTAATGAACTGTGCTTTGATTTACGTCATGGATGGTTTGGGAGCACTTTGCTTTTTGGTAAAAGTAAATTGAAATACATGATCTCAATGCTGATGAGGCTTCAGTCTGCTGGGGTAGAACCAAGCTTGTCTGAAACACAGGACGTGACGTCTCCTTCCCTCCCCCTGGGTAGGTGTAGTGCCATGGGCAGGTCCTCAGTGCTGAGTTCTGGTGTGTGGATGGTTAACCAGCAGATGGTGACCTCGGTGATGCAGGTTGTGCCACCCACGGAGGGCCACAGTGGAGCAGGATCCTCACTCAGCCCATGGGGGAGAGTGTTTTCCTGAAGGAATAAAGCTTGTGGAGAGGACCCGTGATGGGGCAGGGGAAAAGTGTGAGGAGCTGTTATGGACTGACCCTCCATTCCCCATCTGCTCCAAAAGCCCTGGAACAGGCTGCCCAGAGGTGTGGTTGAGTAACCATCCCTACACGTATTTAGAAGACGTGTACACATGGTGCTTAGAGTCGTGGTTTAGTGGTGATCTTGGTGTTGTTAAGGTTAATGGTTGGACTTGATAGTCTTAAGGGCCTTTTCCAACCAAAAAGATTCTGTTATTGCGTTTTATCTTCTTTATCTGGAGTCAGGATTAAATGTGCAGGACGGTGTTGCTCATTCAGACTCAGATGTCTGTTAATTCTTATCAGTATTACAGTCTCACAGACCAGGGGTTCTACAGCACTTGTAACTGACAAATTAAAAATGGAGCCGTACCTCTCTCTCTGCAAGGCCTTTTAAGGATAAACTGTCCAATTAAGAAATGACAACTGAATTAGTTTTACTTTTAACCCAAGAGCCAACCACCCATGTCCGCAATGCGGACTTTTCTATCCAGTTACAAAATACCACCTAGACCCATGAAGAAGGTGGAAAAGAAGGACTAATCTCCATTCTAAAACTCCATCTTGCTTTATATATATTACTATATTTTAAAACTCTAGGTTTTCAACCATGTGATATTACGCATTTCTATTCAAATTACACACACATAATCTCAGTTCTGTCATTCAATTTTGGAAGCCTTCTCCACGGCCTCAGGTCAAGTGCAGTGTTTTCCTGGGAGTCAGTGCCTGTCAGCACAGAAAGTCTAAAATTCTCAGTGACCAGGGTTCCAACATTATATGATTTTAATGTATCCTGGGAAGAAGCAAGGAAGATAGAGGAATTTGGAATGAGGGAGTGCTGTTGTCTCTGTGAAGAAGGTGAAGTATAGGGAGAAGGTGTTGTAGTTTTTGTTTTCCTCACCATCCTTTTTTTTTTTTTTTTTTTTTTAAATTAGCTATGAATTTTCCCCAAGTGAAATCTCTTTTGCCTGTGATGGTGATTGATGAATTGGTAAATAATTTCACTTTTAACTTCACCTAAGCTGTTTATTTTGTTTTCACTCTTTGTCCTGTTGAGGAGGGAGAGTGAGAGACTGGTTGGGTGGACACCTGACAGCCAGGCAAGGTCAGCCTGCCACCCTTGTGTACCTATAATATCTAGTTGAACTTAAATTCTTTCAATCTTCTTTAACACATATTATTGATCTAAATAATTTTGTTTGTATTATGGCCATTAATATGAGTTTAGTATCACATTATGTGATCAGTCTTGTTTTACCCTTTTTTTTTAGCATTTGAAGTTCAAGGTCTCTCAGTCCACTGTGACCACAAGCGTACAAATCTGCTTCTTCCTCCCCATCTCTGGTGCAGGGGTTGGACATTCTGTAACAGGATTACTTGCCTGCACCTGCCCTGCAGTTCTTTGTTTCTCATGGCAGTACTGTTGTGCAGCACCTCAAGGAATGGGCTTGGGAAACCAGTTCAGTTGAATATTTTTCCTCTTGGCTGTTTTCCAGCCTGGCATGTTTCTTGATGCAGTTTGCATCTCAGCTCTGCAAAAACCTTTTGCTCACATAATGGAAAGAGTGGAGCAGCATGGTCAGGTGAGGCATGTGCTGAAGTGGGTGTCACTGCTGGAATTGTGTCGGGGAATGGATGAAGAAAGGCCGTATCTATCAGGGTGGTGTTTAGGGATCTGTGAGATACAGATATGTCCCTTTAGATCAGACACTTCAAGTACAGACATGCACTGTTCTTTTTTTAAGTCCCAGACATTATGGTCAGTAAAATGACTTGAGTCAAATATCGTTGTGCAATTTTTTTCTTGATTTTTTCCTAAAGAAATTTTGCTGAGTTTTGCATAGCTGCTTTTGCCTCGCTGTCAAGAAGTGTTCAGTTTTTATTAAAGTTTACAGTGAGATGACCTATTCTGTTTCACATGATTTCTGATTATACCTCTCTTTTGAGCTTTTTGCTGCTGTTTGGTCAAGTGGAAGAATCCCACAGCAGCCAATTCCTTGGTCCTTTCACATCCAGAATAAATGCATTTCTTGGCCAAATGCCTTCCCAAAAGTTCAACAGGCATTAAAAAAATATGTAATCAAAAGATGTGTAACCTCTGTTTCTATGTGAAATACCAATTTAGCGACCAGTTAGAGATAAAATCAAAACAAATACTACCTCTCAACCCCAAGCACCATAACTAGTTAGACTTTTTAAACAAGGTGACAAAAATACTAACAAGGTATCTCAGTGCTGTAAATGCATACACGCTTGAAGACTTTGGCTTTGAAACAAAAAAAAAAATAGTAAAGTGCTTTAATACAATCCCTAGAGCAAGAGGGACATGTTCCTGCTGGGAGTCAAGTGAAGGGCTGCAAATGTGTTGCAAAGAATCTTAAGGGCGTCTGGTACAGGAAGAGAATGGAGAGCTGGTGGTGCTTGCTCTGGAGAAGGCTCACGGAGATCTTAAGAGTGTATATAAATACCTGATGAATGTTGTAAAGAGGATGGAGCCAGGCTCTTTTCAGTGGTGTCAAGTGACGGGGCAAGAGGCAATGGGCACAAATTGAAATACAGGAATTTCCACTGAAACAGAAGAAACACTTTGTTCTAGGGGTGGTTGAACACTGGAATATGCTGTGTTGTTGAGTCTGTTCTTGGTGCTGCTCAAAACCTTGACTGGATATGATCCTGGGCAGCCAGCTTTTGTTTATCCTGCTTTGAGCAGTGGTTGTTGGAAGAAACAATTTCCAAACGTTACTTCCAACCTCAGCTATTCCATGTTTCTGTGAAATGATCAAACAAGAAGGCATTTCCTTCAGTTTTGCCTTTCCAACTGTTGATTTTTCTTTGCTACAGATGGCTCAGCTGTTGGGTGTAAGTGACTAATAGCTTTATAGTGAATTCGGCAGTCATTTCTGAAAGTGTCCCTGCTAGAGGGGGGAAAATTCTTTCTTTTTCCTCACTTAATTTCAAATTGATCTGGGTTTCTTTTAAGGGGAAGTGGCTGGGAAAATTCTGTGTTACTCTAGCTTCTTGGTGCTCATTTCTGCCTAGTGCTACAGACTGAATGCTAGTGCTTTTCTCTTCTATTGCTTAATTTTTTCCAAACAGAAGCAGAATTTGAATTTTTTTTAATAATCTTGTGGCTGTTCACTGTATTCAGAATGGATGGATGGAAACTCTGTGACTGATAGTTTTCACTCTGCTGTAGCTTGGCAGAGCTGTAAGACTAAAATCTTGGGATCAGTTTTTGTGGAAGGCTTGGCAGAGCCCATGCTGGTGGGTTGCATCTGGTCTGTCTCTGGCACATTCTTTTTAAAAACAAAACCAGAATAACAGTAAAATGCTTCAAAAATGGTAACAGATTTTCATGAAGCTAATGGCATCTATCCAAGAGATCATATCTTTTTTCCTGTATAAAAAAGAATAGAGACAAGCACTTATATTTTCCAGTGTACAAAATGTGTAAGTCAAACTAGTAATTTTCAGGCTGCCACACAGCTGAGCACAGTAGCCTTTGTGATATAACCTGTTTGATAGCTGTACTCCAGAGGTAAAATTCTAGATAGCCCTGTGTATTTTGATAAGCTTATTTCTGACCCTTTAACTTATAGTTAAAAGATTTCTCATTTTGTTTCTCTCCTTTGTATAGATGGAAGGAAGCAGACATAGCCTTCTCAGCTTTTTAAGCTGAGAGAAGATAGAATATTTCAGGAACAGACTGACAAACAGAGATACAAGGCAAAGTCCACTATCTATTCCCTCAGTGATATAGGCTGATAGGGTATAAGCAGCAGCCTTCCTTTATTGTTAACTTTCTAGTTTACAGTTTCAAATTATAACGGTGTGCAGCAGAAGTCTGTGTAGTGATGCAGCAAAGTTTTTAGGGTTTTTTCTCTTTTTGTTTTCCTTCCACAGGTATCAAGCATGATGGGACTATGTGTGATACTTGTCGACAGCAGCCTATCATTGGCATCCGATGGAAATGTGCTGAATGCACAAATTATGACTTGTGCACAGTTTGCTATCACGGGGACAAGCATCACTTGAGGCATCGTTTTTACAGAATTACCACACCAGGAAGTGAAAGGTAAAACCTAACTTTCTCCTCGTGAAATCAAGTAGAAACAGGTATTTGTGGTTAACTTTCAAACTGAACATTTGGTTACTGAGATTTGGATTAGGTGAGAGAGTGGCTTGAGGTTAGATTCTGTTTCTGGGAGGAGGATAGCTAGGATAAGTCTTTGGATCTTGGAAAACATGGAAATTTTAGGAAGAATGGTGTACAGGAAAAAGGATATGATTATTCAGTTTTGCTTAATCTCCTTGAGGCCTTCCTAGTTTTTGTGTTCTCAAATAGCATCTTTAAAACAACGACAATTGCCTTTATACTATGTGTAATCACAAAAAGATTTGTCAGTGAATTCTGAATGTGAAGGTTTAATTAGATTCAATTATGACATGGACAGACTGAGGGAAAATACCCTCCTTAAAGGTTATGGAAAACAGAACCATCTGGGAATTAAAACTTGGACTTGAACTGCTTAAACTGCTCACTACTGGAAGCAGAGAAAAGATTCTATGAAGGGTTGTTTTGGTTTTCATGTTCTTAAGCGTCTATTATCATCTCTCAGTGGAGAACTCTGAACAAAATTGCATTTAGTGTGTTCTTGACTTTAAATAACTTGTCTCAGTCCAAAGCCTCTCTCTATCATGATTTATCTACCAGCTGAGTGAGAACAGTGATATTTGCCTGCTCCTAAATACTTGGGAGAGCTATGGAAAAACACTGTGTAAAGGCTACATACAAAGGTGGTGTCACTTCTGTGATGTTTCCTGAATGTTCTTTCATTAAATCATCAAATCATTTTTTTAGATATGGTGCTCATTGTAGAATGTGACATGTGTAAGACAACATTTATATCTTTTTCTTGGAGAAGTTAGATTTACAAGTCTGCTGTAAATTAGTGGTGTGCTTTAATCTGTTCTTTTACAGTTCAGGGAGGTGGCTGGAAGACACAACCTCAGGTCTCACATTGTCTTATAGGGTCTGTGTTACATTCTCAAGTGTTTGCTTAAAAGTTTTAACTGTGGCTCAGATGCCCAAGTCAGTGGCTTAATCAAAATGTAACTTTTTTTTTTGGAGGCTCACACCAGTAGCTTTAGGTACCAAATGCTTATCATGAACTTATTCTCAATTGGAATGTTGAATGCAGAACAAGACTTAGAAACTGGACTTAGAAATGCTGGCTTAATGTAGTTAAAGGAGAATAGGTGACAAAATACATATGTTTTCTATTTATTTCTTTTTTTTTGAGGTCTTACTGCCTTTGAGAATGCTTGCCAGACATTTTTCTTTCTTAAGCTGAGGTTTCCTTTGTAGTTTTAAGAGGTTGGTTACCGTGAATACAGCACAAGTTTTAGTTTTGAAGATAGATTGCACACTGTGTATAATATTGCTGGAATTTTTTTGCGTCTTGTCACTTTCTTCCTTTCATTGTTTACTCTCACTGAGCTCTTATCTAGAAGGCAGCTTCTTCTGCCAAGGAGCTGTTTCTATTGGATCAAGCTTAGCTGAGAAAAAATGATGGAAGTTAACTGTTTTAGGGAGGAGAAAAGGGCAAAACAGTGCTGTTGAATTTGAGGGATGTCTCACAGGAAAAATGGCAAGAGACTTGTAAGAACGTTCTGATGAAGGGAAGCATAAGCTCTTACTATTTTATTTTTGAGTCTGGGATATTGTATGGGTGGCATAATGAAGTAATGTATGTAGGTTTGTGTCTCAGTTTTGATAGGTATTGAGAACTTTTTAAGAGGCTTCTCTAAAAATTACTTTGTGTTTTTGATAACTTTTATTTTTCTTAGAAAAAAATGGCCAATATTTTCATGTGCTCTTTGCACTGATTATAAGAGTTGAACTTTTTCCTTGTGTGCCATCTGCTGGATGTTAAAAGTTATCAGGAGGCTGAGAAATTTCCTGAAGTGGTCAGGAAACATTCTGAATGTCAGCTGAAAAATTCTTTTGTCTGGCAACATGTTCCTGGCATGAAGTAAGAAGCCTTGTTGCATGAAAATTGGTGGCTTTTGAGATGATTATTTCTATTATTTCTACTTATATAATCGTGAACTGTTCTGTTTATGCTTATCTACTTCAGTCCTGTTGAAGTCAGAAGGAAGAGGTTTGCTTTAAAAAAACCCCATATAATATGGCTGAAAAAATGGATGCTACTGTATTGACTTAAATTTGCCAAGAGATGCTATAAAAAGTGTGTAGAAAAACTGAGGGAGGAGGCAAAAGAGATGCCCTTAATAGCATAATTCTGAATAAAAGTGTCAAGGCAGTTGTGGGACAGAAGTATTGGCTTAGAGTACATCTAAGAGAAACAGAAATGTGTTTATATGGCTCTGCATGTACTTTAATGATATTAATAATGTAAGTACAGGTCTGTGTGCAAGGATTTACAAGATGAATGCTGGTAGTAGGAAATCTGGAGAAAAATTGTTACAATTAATAAACTAATTATAAACATTCAATAAATGAATTTTTGGAAGATTTTGGAAGATAGTGGGGTTTTATCCTGTGTACTTCTTGTGTGATTCATGCACTGAAATCTGCAGTTGTGGGTTATTTGTGTTTTAAGATGCTCTCCTTCCCATCCCCAAAGATTTGTTTTGGACTTCCTTTATTATCTTGACATTTGTGGGTTCTTCTTTTAATAACTTCAGGGTATTGTTGGAGTCTCGACGTAAATCAAAGAAAATTACAGCAAGAGGAATCTTTGCAGGTGCCAGGGTGGTGCGAGGAGTTGACTGGCAATGGGAAGATCAAGATGGTGGCAATGGGCGTAGAGGAAAGGTAAAAATAAAACTGGTTTAAATAAGAAGCTGCACCTTTGTTTCCTCATGTAATGGCCTCAGTGGTCTTGTTGATTACAGAGCAAAAATACAGTTATAAAAGCTAATATTTTAATTGACTGGGCATTTTTTTAATCTTATCTTGTAATACTTAGGCATTTAGAAAGAGGAGGGTATGTATACCATAGTCAGTTCTTTTACATTTTAATTTGCATTTTTATTTTTCAATATCAGCACAGAATTTCTTCAGTCATTAATTTTTTGTCATGGTTGGCTGTTTAAGATTGACTTATATCAACATTAAGATCTTGAGCATGTTTGAACATTATTAGAGGGCTGGTATAAAAACAGAACTATCAAGAGTAGCCCTTTGTAGTCATCACTGCGTTCTGTAGTTTTACTGCTTTTACAAATGTACTGTGGGCCAGCACATTTGTGCATCTCTTGCTTTTCAGTGCTGGCACCCTAGGGTTTTTCACCTCATGATTATAGGCACTTCTCCAGTTTAAAATTAAAAAGCTTTGCAAGTTTTGGGAGGGGATATTGCATTACTGGCTTAGGACAATATAGGAGTGAAAGACATTTTCACTCTTCTTTTGTGCTGTTGTTAAACATACTGGCTCTGGAATAAAACTTTGTGTCTTAACGTAGTGCACAGCCACCAGGCTAATGCAAGTTAAACCAGACATATTGAAGCAAAGAGAATAATTTTCATCCTGTTTTTCATAGTTAAATTCTGCTTCTGGTAAGAACATATCAAAGCATTTCAGATTTTGTTCTCTGCTTGTGTAGTTAGATAACCTCCAAATATACAGAAGAAAAATAGGCCTACAAAGAATTTATTCAATCTGCTGTCTTAACACACCTAGGGAGCACTTGCATCGAGCAGAAAACAGCTTCAGAACAAATTTTATCAGGTTTAGTAAAACTGCAATATCTTTAATTATTTTGAAGAGATGAGTAAATTTTTAAGTGTAAATTGTACTTCTGAGTCTTTGTTCTAGAAACCATTTTCTTATTTTCACAACTGAATAGGTGACTGAAATCCAAGATTGGAGTGCGTCGAGTCCACATAGCGCAGCATATGTTCTTTGGGACAATGGTGCTAAAAACCTTTACAGAGTTGGTTTTGAGGGCATGGTAAGTATAAAAGAATACAAAGGGTAAAATGCATGATGGGGGAAGGGCAGTAAGAATAACTTGTGCTTTATGATCCTGCTTTTGTAATATGCTTTGTCAGTTTGCATGCTGGTAAGCAGGTCATTGTGAATCCAGCTGTAAGGGTCATGCATATGTATTAGTAAGAAAGTCTGATCTAGGAATTTATTAAATGTGAATAACACAAGTTAAGAGCTGCTTTCTGCCATGGTAAATATTTGCATCACAGACACTTATCTTTCTGTGCTACTGTTGTGTTTAAATTAAAATTCAGAAAAGAATGGCGAGTGTAGCTACAAACTTCTTAAAAAACCCTGTTCTTCAACTACTGAACTCTTCAGTTGACTTCAAATTTTGGTGTGATTACTGCAAGATTTGCAGTTTTAAAATTACTGTCAACACTGAGAATGCTATTGAGAGCACTTTTCTTTTTGCAAATGGGAAGGTGTTGAATTAAATTACGACCTTAATTTGCTTTAGTGCTAAATTTTTGTTTCCTTTTGAAGCTTCTCCAGCAACTTCTTCAGCTTTAGAGAGAAAATGGGTCAGACTCTAGCCTAAGTGCCTTCTGTTGCTGGGTTTTCTTATCCTAATGTGGGTCAAGGAAAGGTTACTTGGATTATCAACTGCTTAAAACATCTTAATTAGCATTTTCTCTGCATGATTTTTGTTTGATTGTGCAGAGGAAAACCATGTTAATTTAACATTGAGGTGTCATCTTGTCAGATGTGTAACAGTAATAAAATGTTTAACAGTGACCACTTACTTTGTTGAATATAAATGATTTGACCTTATAGCCTCACTTAAAGTTTATTTTTATACTTAAAATGAAAATAAATACCACTTCTGTAGTAAATACATATTTTAGTGTTACATTTAAAAAGAGTAGAACTAATTTAGTGCAGGTCAGCTTTTCTGATGAATTAAGATCTAAGGGATAAAATATGAGTCAGTAGTAAATTAGGCACTTCATGGTGTCCCTGAATTCTAAAGAAAATTCCTTATATACTGGCAAAAATAAATGTATGTTGTATTTTGTAATAGAACATTAAATCCATGTTTGGTATCTTCCCTCCTGTGATACATGGAAAAGTAATGGTTACAAAGTCTAGACAGAATGAGATACAGATCAACTGATTTTTTTTGTTGTTGTGGTTGTTATGACTTCAGTTGCTATGTTAAAATTTTTGGACTACATAGTAAAAGTGCTGTTGGAATCATTGAAGATTCCTTCTGGCCTCAGGGAAAAAAGTATATTTGAGATAAATTATATTCTGCTTTGAAACAGTTATTCCCTTAATAAAAAAAAAAATTAGTATTTTTAAATAAACTACTTTCTGTTTCCAAACTTTTGCCACTTCTGAAAGTGTTAAATATTTCTAGAAAACTCCATTAAGTACTGTAATTGTAAATTTGAAGGGGTGACGGTGACCTTTCACATGAGTTTTTTAGAAATAGAAATATTTGGTCAAATAAAAAAAAGCATGTTAAACTGTGTGAGACTACATATATAGATGCATTTAGGATAACAGAGAAAAAGATATACATGTGGATGTACAGAAAGGGTAATTTGAGCCTGTGTAAGTAGTGCTTACTTGAGTGTAATCCATTCCTACACTAACGTTATCTTTGGTGTTTTCATCAAATGCAGTGAAATTTCAGACAGAATGGATTCTTTGATATCTATGATAGTAATTTGAATGTAATACTTAATTTTATAACTGATTATTAATTTGTTAAGTCTACAATTCATGATTATTGTTTACTGCTATTTATGTGCTGTTATGTAAAGCTGAGACTGTCAGAAAGTTCACATAAAGTTAGTTTCATACATTGTTTTGGTACTTGGAAAATTGGTTTAAAAGGTCCAGAAAATGTGGAATCAACAATACTCAGAGTGTGTACCCATGTAAATACAGCTGGGAAAAGACCCTGACTTGCAGATGGATAACACTTGACTCATGCTAATGGAGCTGATTAAAGAAACACAGCTCTTTATTGTAAGTCAGTGTTCTTGTTTGATAGCTGGTAGGCTGCATCTGGTCCTCAAAATTAATCTATCTGGCCTGCCAGCTTTGGAGAGATGAGGTTTGGCTGGTGGGGCAGCAGGTGCTGGCTGAAAACATGCATTTATTTCTGGTCAGATACTTGGAGGTTTTATTTGTGTTTGCTGTATTTACATCTGAAGTGGCTGAGAAGTGCATCTTGCCTGTTTTTTGTTGTGTTTTTTTGTTTGTTTGTTTTTCTTTTGTATGGGTTTTTTTAGTTTTTTTTGTGAAGTCTGACATTTAAATCTGGGAGTTTCTGTTGCCACAGGCCACAGATTCCCCAGTTGAAACCCATGTTTATGATGCTCTTAGGTCAGATAAAATGTTTGCTATATCTTTTGTAATAATGAACTACTGTTGGCTTATATGGTTGGTTACTCTACTGACAGTTTTTACCTATATGTATTTAGAGTCCTGAGCCAAACTGAGCTGTTAACCACATAACCTGCTTTAGAAATGTGTGAGCATATCCTTTTGCAATAAAGAGAGGTCATATGGAATTAAAAAGTTAATGGGAAGATTGTGATTTTGCTTTTAGGGCTTGTGTCAGGGTTTTATTTCTTCAGATCACATGAGCTGAGGATATAAAGCTGGTGACTTCCCTTGGTTTTCAGCTGAAAATAGTTCCATCCACAGGACTGTGCTAAATCAATTTCATTATTTAGGAATCTGTTTCTTTCAAAATTTCTTTGCTCTGTACCACTTGCTGCCATCAGCCTCTCCTTGTCTCTTGTTATGGAGGATTGTGCTTTCATCTGTGTAGCCTCTGAAAGAAGTGTCTGTAGTTTGTGTTTTTCACTGTCAGTGATGGCTTACAGTGATCTGTAAGCCATCTGTGTTGGTGTACTTTTTTCCACAAATTCCAAATAGTGAGTGCATAAGGGAAGCTGAGATTGCCTGCCTCTAGGTGATTGATAGGTAATGTCTGTTCATCAAATTTTATTTCATTTAACATTAAGTTAGTATCTGAAATTGCTCTAGAGGATTTCAAGAATTGCTTGTTACCACTTTCTTATTTTAAATAAAAGCAAGGTAAATCTCCTGGTATACTAGGCATTGTATAAGAGTGTTACAGAATATGCAGAAATACGCCTTCCACTGTAGTTAAAACTGTCAGATCTATAATGTCAGTCAAATCTCAGATCTCTGGTCATTTTTCTTGTCACCACAACCATGAAAATAAGATATTTAGGAAGGAACAAGAGTATTTTCTTAGTTTTGTATCCTTCTGTTTCTTCTAGGTGCTGACTGTAATTGTTTTAAAAAACAAAATCAAGAATTTTTGGCGACCTTTAAGCAAGCAGCAGATGTTTTTTAATACATTACCTGTGGTATAAGTTAGATATCAGTAAGAAAATTAGGTGGTCAGTTGTTTTTGAATCCAGAGAGGAAGGAGATATTTATGCTTACCTTGTGCACTTATTTGAATTTGTCAGCAGACTTTATTTTGCTTCTTCTTGATGTAGTCACATTTCTCCTGTAGCCTCAACCAAGTTGAAGTTTTCATCTTTCTGTGTTGCGAAGAAAAGGAAGAGACAGTCTTCCTTAAAAAAAAAAGTTAGACATGCAAAGCTTTTAGAAGTGCCTATAATAAAGAGTAAGGTTACAAACCATTCACTCAGGATTTGCCTGAGGTCTGATTTCTTCTGTAAGAAACTCTGTTGTTGTTTCTGTGCCTCACACTTCTTTGGCATTTCAGTCACTTTCTCCACCAGCTTCTACTTTCTTCATTTATTCCTTCACTTTTCCCAGCTTCTTGAAACTGAGAAAGATTTGAGTTCATGAAATTTGAACTATAGCATTTATTATAAACCTTTAGCTAAAACTTACAGATATAACCAGTCTCTTGTTGCCTTAATCTGGTGACAAAGCAGCATGCACTGAACTTTTTTCCGTTTGCCTCTGAAGGGCTGATTTTCTTGCCAAAAGCTGTTGTGACTTTAAAGACTTAAAGTGACCTTTACTGTGTGTATTGCTACTTGGAACAGCTGCAGCTGTGGCACTATTCCTGCTGGTGTATCTGTAAGACCAGTATTAATTGCTCCCCTGGTACTTGCTGCTGATGTTAGATGCTGTATCAGTTCATCTGGATCAAACATTCCTCCTTTTCTCAGTAGCACAGCTAATTTTCTTACCAAGTCTGTGGAACCTCCCTCCCTGGTTTTGATGGATGGCGTTCTATATTGATTGGAATAACTTAATAATTATTTCTGTAGTCAGCTGCTCCTGCTGCTTTGTTTTCCTTCTCAAGGTCAGGGATAATGATGCTTTTACACCATCTGCCAGCACTGCTGACCTTTTTCTACATTTTCTCATTCTCTGAAGTTTTATAAAGATGAAGTTGCTGCTGTTTACTTCCATTGGTGTAATTGGATGGTCTGTCAAAGTGTTGTATTACCTGTATTTCCAATTTGACTGAGCAAGTTGTGATCTCTATGTAATAGTCACATGCTGCTGGAATGCAGATTTTTGGGATGTTAAAGTATGGATGCTAGAAGACCAAAGTTCTCCATTCTAGACGAAAACCATTACTCATGCATATCAGCTGTTACTACTGACCTGCAAGTTGTGCTGTGCAATGTCTGATTCCCATGCTTTTCCTTGAGTTCTTGTTGACTGCCTGCTTAACTGGGCTTTCTATCCCTCATTGTACACAAATTCTACAAAATCTATAGCTTATTTTTCTGTTTCCTGAAATAATCCTTGGGGTTAATGGAACAATTTCTCCATCAAGTCATTGTAGAAAAGCTGATTTGTTCATCTCTACCATGTATTTACATTACACCCAGCTTCACAGTTGTTGCTTCTTTTTCTGGTGGTGCCATCATGAGTCTAAAACTTGTATTCTAACATTCCTTGTTTTTGTACTTTCCCTTATACACTTGCATGTGTCATCTCCAAACAATCTGTTATTTTGATTGATTTTGAAGTCTCAGGTGATTCATAACTTTTAGAAATCCCAGTGGGGTTCTCTGAAGTGCAAAACCTGGTGCATCCAGGCTCCATCCATGTGTGTTTTTGCTCCATGTACAGTAGGGGGGCCTCTTGCCTCTCAGAGGAGGGTGACCAGGAGCTTACCATCATCCCTGATTTTTTTACTTAAATTGGGCAGGAGAAAGCTTATTTTCCTTTTCTGAGAAGTGTAACAGCTGAGTGCTAGAAATAAAATTGTAGTTACCCAGCTTTTGTGGCACTGAAATACATCTAAGTACAGTTTTCTGTCTTAAAACTCCAGAATCTTGTTTAGGTTTGGTTATATTTTCAATCATTTGTAGGCCTTTATCATGTTGATAGTACTTTTCTTAGTAGTGCTGTTTGCCAAGTTGCTGAACGCACTCTCCTTGTATAGAATATGTAAGTTTGTTTTGTATTACCTTAATATCTGTCAGTGTCTTATCTTTCTGTGTGTTTTGGGTCCCCCATTATCTTGTTGAAGGCTTCTGGGAAAGAAGGAAAAAAAAAAAAAGACATTTCCTCACTTTTCTGCAGTATCAGAACTTGAACAGTCTTGTTTTATTCTTTAACAATATAACATTGACTACATCATGTAAGAGAAAGGAAGAAAGTTGTGAAGCTGAGGTTGGACAGCAAGCTACCACTTAGTTTTTCAACCAAGCATATCATTATACTCCAGAAATAAACTTGTGTGCAAGTGCAAGGGCAAAATACAAGTGCAGGTTTCTGAGTTTATTTTTTTTTTCTATAAAATTTAGGATACCATAGCAGGCTCCCTAGCAATGTCAGCTGCAAAATAGTAATTAGTCTTTTAATGAACATTTTGTTTCTTCTGCTTGGTTTTAGCCATCAGTCTGCTCAATGCATTAACACTTTCTGTAACACATGCAATCTTTGACCCTGATTTTGCCTGGTGGGGAGGAGAGCTTTTGGACTCTCCTACGCTCTTAGTGTTCTGAGGAATGTGACAGCAGCTCTTGCATGTGCACCGCTCCTTGTCTCCTTCACAGCCAGCTGGTTGTTGCCTGACACGGAGGGCTTGTATTCAGCGGGTGACACCCAGTGCTCCCGGGCACATTCAGTCTCCCTCGTTCCGGGCAATGAATGAGTTTGCCATCTGGGATGGTCCGAGCCGCCCCTTTGTCTGCGGCCGAGATAAACCCGGCACCTGCCCACCGGGTGGCAGCATCCTGTCGCAGGCCTTCTGCTGCCGTGCTGAGCAAGCTCTTTCTCTGGATTCTCAGGGGATTTCAAGAGTGGTTAAAATCTCATTGTTTTCCTCTAGCCGTCTTCATCATTTTTCCAAAGGGGCGATACATTCTTTGTGGATCAGGACATACACTGAATTTTGTATTGTTTCTGACTGCTTACCAGTTGCCAAGGGTGGTATTGTGCTCATCAGATCCATGATGATTTGGAAGAGTTCATTTTAATCCTTTTGCAGGAGAACAGTCTGTCAGTAAATCTCAGGCATGGGTACAAGAACTGTTCAAATATTTGTTCAGTTGTGGTTAATTATATCGTTACCACCACCTGTCCCCTACTTCCTCCCCCTTCCATAGAATGTTCTGACATACTTCTGCAGTTTCCAGTCTCCATCCCAACTTATTTTTCACACAAAAATGCCCTTTGTTTAGTGAGAACTGTTTCATAAAGAACAATGGCAGATGATAGCTATTTGGATTTAAACATTACACAGGCAAAAAAACCTAAAGGAAAGGAGAATTTTAGATAATCCTCTGGCTTTATGAACAGGAGTTGGTTACCACACTTGAAATTTCTCTGTCTTATAATAGGAAAAAGTTTTATGAAGGATGAGCTTTAGAATTTTTCTCTTTAAAAAGAACATGTTTAGCTCAGTGTAGTATTTTGGTGGCTTTTTTGAAGTAATACCCTTCTGCATGTTTTTAATAGAAAAGTTTTCATTTTATAGAATCTGAGTGATAAGTTTTCTTCAAGTTAAACATGGATCTGTCAAAAGCGTTGGGAAGAGTGGGCAGCACTGGCAGGCAATAAATGATGTTTCCTTGCTTGTGTTCACAGAATTCTTTTAAAAAAGGAAAAGTAACTTAGAACAATGCAAAGGTGCTTTGTGTTAATTCCTGTCTTTGAACTAAAAATTTCTCATCCTTCATAGCATCTTACATTTGTAAAGGTTATTAAAGTCTTGAGAATGTTAAGGCTGACAGATTGGAAAGAATTTGAGATTGTATGCATCATGGGACATGTTTTTTGTACACATAATTTTCAGCCTTTCTTAATTAAATATTTCAGTTCTAGTTTCACTGACCTGGAGACTCGGTCACTGAGGGCTAAAGTTGTCTCAATCTCTCTCCGTAGTCTGACCTGAAATGTGTTCAAGATGCAAAAGGAGGCTCTTTCTACAGAGACCACTGTCCTGTGTTAGGTGAGTTGAGGGTGAAGTAAGTGCATGTTGGTTTGTATTAATTATACTCACTCTGGCTTTCCCTTTCCCTTTTACATGTCATCCAAAAGGGCTGTCCTTAATAGTGAAATGTAAATAGTAACATTTCTATGCACTAATGATAAATTGTCATGCTTTTCTAAACTGTATTTGGTATCACTGTGCCAAGGGGATGGCAAGGGAGCTTTTAAGTGTTCATCAAGTTACAAATTGTGTTGTGTGTCTTGTGCACTGTATTTCTAAAAAGCCAAACATAGCTGTTCATTCTTACAGAACTAGCTTAAATATTAAGAGATCTAATAAATCTAATCCTTGCACAAAAGCTCTGTTTTATTGACACCAGAGCTCTTATGTGTCCAGATGTCTAACACCATATGATAGATTTTAAGATCCCAGTTAGAGCCCATAGTGGAGCTTGTCACAAGTATTTAGCATTTGCCAGTGTCACTGCTGTTTGCCTTGAAAACTCAACAAGAAACACACAATCCTGTTGCCAAATTGCCTCTTGGCCACTACAGTTGCAGAGACATTGGTGTGGAGTCACCATTGCTGGAAGTGTTGAAAACATGTAGATAGGGTACTTGGAACAGGGTTCAGTGGTGAACATGGTGGTTGGACTTGAAAATCCCAGGTCTTTTCCAACCTTAACAATTCTGTGAGTCTCAGAAATTAGCTTCCGTTCTTTAAATAGCTTAGAAAATTAGTATGGTAATGTAAACTTTTTTTTTCTTACTCCCTTTGAGGTGAGCAAAATGGTAACAGAAACCCTGGTGGGCTGCAAATAGGTGACCTTGTAAATATTGACCTCGACTTGGAAATTGTGCAGTCTTTGCAGCATGGTCACGGAGGATGGACTGATGGCATGTTTGAAACTTTGACAACAACTGGAACGGTTTGTGGCATTGATGAGGACCATGACATTGTAGTACAGTATCCAAGTGGCAACAGGTTTGTTCTATAGCCTTCATGGTGGCTTCTCACAAACTTCCCTTGCCTTCAGTGCTTGTGATTACTTGGCGCCAGAAGCTTTCTCTTCTCCTTTTGCGTCTGTTAAGATTTCCTGCTAGATGTGTAATCTAGACTTGTCTTTGAGGATGCTTTAGTGGGAAAAAGAATTTTGCTGCCTCTCTCACTTGGTGAAAATCTGAGTCCAAAATAAAAGATTTTGTTCTAGACTATCTTATTTGCAATATGTAGTGTTTTAAGCAGTAACTTTTTAATTAAAAACTATCCCATGGTTTCAAGAGTCAAGGTAATAGCAATTCATTGTAGGTTTTCAGGATAATAGTTTAAGAGGACGGGTGACAAACTTCAGGGGGATCTTGTGTAAACTAGAGTCACCTTGGCATGATCCATATCTAGCCTTTTATTATTCAAAGGAATGCTGGTTTATGTAAATACAGACCAAGAATAGGAGGTATTGGGGAAGCCAAAACCACTCCCTGCAAGCAGTTTTAAGTTTGAATTTTGCTTAGGTGCATTCACGCTAACAAGACTTAAACCCAGCTGTACAGCAGGGTTTGAATCTGGTATGGCCACATGGTTTTCTGTTCTCGTGCTCTTGAGTATTGGGCTTATCTTGAAAAAGTGGCTGGGGAATGGAATATCATTTCAGTTGTATATGGGGTTCAACCTGTTCAGTGTGTCCAGAAAGAATATTGTTCATTCAGGATTTCCCTCAAGATACTGTTTGTTAATATTGAAAAGTAATATAGAACAAAGCTGTTTTCCCCGCTCAAGGGGTGCAAGTGGCTTTTCTTCCGGCAGTCATGTCAGCAGAGTCAGTGACAGGAGCTGCTCTGTCTTGTGGTCTCCTCCCTGACTAAACAACTAAATGCCTCTAAATCAGTAATATTTATACTTCCAGTAGGATAGTTTGGTTGAAAATGGAGGTATGTCGGGGACATCCATTTAATTGTTATAACTTAATGTTGCATCTTTTTGACCTGGGGGGAGGGACCAAAATTCTCTGTTCTTCCCATGTCGTTTCCTGACAGTTCAATCCTTGTGAGACAGGTTGGATCTGCTGCTTTTCAACCAGTTATTTCCTATCCCTGGAAAAATAAAGCAACTGTATAGCTACTTTCAAGATTTTTACATTGCTGTCAGCTTGCTTCCCCTTAGGCAGGATATTTCTTAATTGCCTTTACAAATGTATATCTCTGAAGATTATCCTTGAAATTAATTTATGAGCCACAATTAATGAGCCACAAGCAAGTTTATGAACAAAAGCATTGATAGCACCAAATATGGTATCCATAGTATCCAGTTGCAGAAAATTTGTAGGCATACAAACAGAAACTTACCCAACAGATAATTTTTAAACATATATTTAGCCTTGTGTGTTTAATATCTACTTTAAATGATTCATTGTTTAGGTGGACATTTAATCCAGCTGTTCTCACCAAGGCCAACGTTGTCCGAAGTGGAGATGCTGCTCAAGGTGCAGAAGGAGGTACCTCTCAATTCCAAGTGGGTGACCTTGTTCAAGTATGTTATGACCTGGAGAGAATCAAGCTTCTCCAGAGAGGTCATGGAGAGTGGGCTGAGGCAATGCTCCCGGTGAGTAGCTGTGTGTTTGCATTCATAGAATGGTAAAGCTTGTACAGAGTTTCTAGTTATTATTGGTAATGTACCTGGAGGCTGCAGGAGTCTAAGAGGGATTTTCTTCTATCTAAAGGTGGTAGTGATTGTACTGTTAAACAATTGACTTCATAAAATTTATATAATATTAAAAATAAAATATTTAGAAATCTGAATGTTTTGTTTGCATTTGATGTTTTCTTTAATTCAGACTTTAGGTAAAGTTGGTCGGGTTCAGCAGATCTATTCAGACAGTGATTTGAAGGTAGAGGTTTGTGGGACATCTTGGACCTATAATCCAGCAGCTGTCTCAAAGGTGGCATCAGCAGGATCTGCTATAAGTAATGCATCTGGTGGTAAGTTTGAAGAATAACCAGTAATATAAGTATGTCAAGTAATGGTGTTAATTAAAAAATTGTTATTAGGTACTAATACATTGTTTGTATGCATGGTTAACAGTTGACTTGAGAGTTTAGGTAATTGAAGTTTTACTTGAAAAAGATAGGAAAAAATGCTTGGCAGTCAATATGGAGATTGATCAGATGCTTCTGTTTGGTCACAGTGCAGGTGTGTCTTTGGAGGTCCATTCTAAGGACTTCAGAATGGTTGGAAGGGACATCAGATTGAAACAGGGAGAGTGTCACTGGCAGTAACAAGCAGCCTCCTTGTTTAATAGGTGGTTTAAGATAGCAGGCACAGGCGAGGGATCTGTTGAAGATGGTTTTTGATTGTAACTCAGGATATTTATTTCTTAAAATTTCTGTCTTAAAATTTAGTCAAACATCCTGTGACTAATTACAGTGGGATTTTTTGGTGTCTATGTAATCACACTTCATTTTTGTTGAACATGCTCCCATTCATACAATAACAAGGCAGAAAGACTGTCCAGTGTGTTTTGTGTTCTGCTGGCAGTTTCATAGATCAATTGAAACTAGAATTTTTCCTTTTTTTAGTCATAGCTAGTTGTTCTTTCCTTTTCACATATTTGCTTTAATGCCAAGGAAACTTTCTACGTAGTTTTCTAGATTTCTTCCTAAGGAGGCATAGATGCAGTGAGTTTTCTCAATAAAAAACTGAGTACAGTGGCCATAAGACTATTTAGAAGAGTAATACAACTTAGTGTTTCAAATCACAGAAGCCAGGCTATACCTGATGTTAGAATGTCTGTTACAGCAATGCCTAAGTTCATGTTTTTACCTTGTCCCACCCTTTTGTATTTTGTGGAAGAAAAGCTATTTGTGGTTCAACCATCTTTGTTCTGAAGTGTCTAATGTGGCAGTCTCCACTGTCTAAAGGTTGTACTAGAGTACAGCTCTTATTTTAAACTCAATTTTACAGCTGCTATTTTATGGTAGTGTATTGCTATGTATGTGGCCGTAGAAACACAACAAATGTAGCTGGGGTTTTTTTCTGTTCTTGTGTAATTAGAATTGTAATCTTAGTTGTTCTTTGGTTAACAATTACAGAGAGATTGTCCCAGCTATTGAAAAAATTATTTGAAACCCAAGAATCTGGAGATCTCAATGAAGAATTGGTTAAAGCTGCTGCCAATGGAGACGTTGCTAAAGTGGAAGACTTGCTAAAGAGGCCAGACGTAGATGTGAGTGTTCTGTTTTGGGAGTATCTCTTTTTGGGGGCCTCTAGTACTAAAGGAAGTGCAGCTGTTGTGAATACTCCTTGCCAGTCAATAGTGTGTCGTCTTAGAAGTAGTACAGCTAGTTCCAGTATCTCTTCTCTCATTTGTTGTCCTGTGAAATGTGTGTGGGCTGTGTGAACACAGAGTTGTACATACTTTCTTGCTGGACAGATTTTGTATTCTTTGTCTGCCATGAATTAAGGTATTTCATAACCTCTGGCTGCCAGAATTGGTGCAGAGAACCAGATGTTCACTATTACTGAAGGGTCTTCAAATTCTTCTTTCTTCAAGGGGGATAGAAGGAAGGAGGGTAGATTTTTCAGGGTGTTTTTGCTGTTGTGAGTTTGTTTTGTTTTATTAACTCACGAGATAGACCATATAATCTGATCACTGTCAGATTTCTTTTACCAACTTGTCTAATACTGAAAAGTCTAAAAGAAATTACTTAGTGGTTATAGGGGCTCATTTAGGGAACACGTTTTAAAGTTAGTCTTTCTCAGTACAGCAGTAGTAATGTTCTCAGTTAAGAGTCTGACCTTCTTCGGTTATGAGCACTGATTTTTAGCTTAAGATTTTACAAAACATGGGTTTGTGTTCAGACTATCTCCTGTTGTTACCATAAATTTGGTAAGGAAGTTACATGTACCATAGAGGAGAGGACAGGTATAAATCTGAGACTTGTTCTCAAAAATCTTGCCTTTACAGGAGTCACCCAAAGATGAATGTTTTTAATCCAGGTATCATTAATGTCTTAATGTTCGTTATAAATCCATTTCTTCCTCTTTCCTTCAGTCTAGCTAATATAGAAATGAAATAGAGAAGACCTAGGAGATCTATATGTGCTAAGAAGGCATCTTAAAGTTGTTCATTTGATTGTATGTTATGTAAGATGTTGCTTTAAGTTTTCTGCTGCTAGACAGCCTCACAGGTGTGTGTGTTTGTGTCTGTGTTGAAACTCACCTGTAAGTGTTGGCATTCCAGGTGAACGGGCAATGTGCTGGACACACAGCTATGCAAGCTGCAAGCCAGAATGGCCATGTTGACATTTTGAAGTTGCTTCTGAAACAAAACGTGGATGTAGAAGCAGAGGTAACCTAAACATTTCAAAATAATGCTTTGTGTGTCCTTAAACTCTGTTATGTGCATGACAATTCTACTCGACTTGCCTTCTTTATAAATGCCAGAGAGAGTGAAAAACTGCTTTTATTACTGTGATTGTGTACTCAAATTAGACTCCTACTGATGCCTTAAGTGACCTGCTGTCCATCTTGGGTGGAGCCACAGCCAGGCTCTTGTACTGCCTATGGTGTGTGTATCCTTTGAAGTCCTTCTAAAAAATACCTGCTTTATTCCTTTAACACTGTCTAGCTTCTGTTCTAGGTAGCCTTTCAAAGCATCACTATTAACAGTATTATAAAGGGTCAATATCTAGTTCTTGAACATTTCCTGTTAAATGAAGTATAACAACTAGCATAATAGAGCTATGTAAGCCAGTATGCAATGAAACCCCTTCTTTCTTTCCCGTGGTTTCATTTCCACAGTAGAATGTAATGGGACACTGTCTGTGGCGTTGAGGGGAAAAAGATGTCAGATGCTGCATCTCCAATTTCAGATGCTTGCCATGCTTCTTATATATATAAAGCTCAGTTGAGAGAAATCTTCCAATTCTTATCAAAAACAAGTTTAAGCAGAAAGTAATACCAGTATCCTCGACTAGAAACTGCCAGCTCTGCATCCAGTTTTTCGGTGCCTTTTTTTAAACTTACTGAAAATGAAAGGTGGAAGGGTGTCTCTTGTTTAGGTTTTTTAGAATAATTGTCCATGAGAAGTATCTGTCAGCATACTGTGACTTTTGCATTTTGAATTGATTTTTACTTAATTATATACACAGAATGCACTGATATTGAACCATTTCTCGTTTTGTGAGGCAGAAGAAGGTTCTGTTAAATTTGATTTATTAAGAATAAAAACTGAAACCTAGTGGGATGCTGAGAAATTACTTGTGCACCTAGATGTTTGCAAAACAGAAAAATAACTGCAGATTCTTGGGCATCTAACATTATGTTGTATTTGATATATGGAAGTTATAGAATGTAGGCAGTGTAATTCTTGGAATTAAAATTATTTTATGTTTACAGATGCACCATTAATTTACAGAGTTTCATGCTATATTTTAAAGATTACTTTGATGCAATACATACTTGCTGTGGTCTGATTTCTGTGAAGTAACTCCATGTTAGAAGTGGTGCTTTCACTGCAGTACACAGTAAATACTGTTAAAATTAGTCTAAACTGCTTCTCATTTGTACTGTGGTGTTCAGAGCTGCCATGTTAATGAAGTGGTGGACTGAAGGGAGGGTTAGAAGCATTAAAGAGGTAGGTAGAAGTACTGCTCAAACTGTTTGAAGACAATACACCTGGTGATCTGCTAGCACTAGAATTGTGAAGAGTTTCATGTTTGCTCAGGCTTCAGAAATACCATCACACTAGCATTAAAAATTGTCAGGGATTTTACTTGACTTTTAAAGCCATCTTTAAAAGTAACCATGTTGCTTAAGTGAAGATGGTATTCCCACTTGATTATATAATTGCCTTGGTTCTTATAATATTAATAATTGTCATAATATTATTAGATTAGTACTTATATTTTCAGGCTTTAAAATGTAAGCTGTTTATCAATATTTATATATCTATATAATGTTTAGAAACATGATTCTTCATAAAATGCAAAGATTCAGCAGAGCTATCCCATTAAGCAGAGAGAAAAAATGTAGTCCATTTACTTCACTGTTGTGGTATTAGGCATGGAAGCAATGGATAAAAATCCTTACTTTCCTTGCTTTATAGCGAAGTGGGATGTTTTTACACCTACAGTCATTACTGCAGAGTATATATGTTCATGATGACATTTTCTGGGAATATCCTCATTGTTGTCTCCTCTGTTTTTCTCTGATGTCTTGATGTGGACTACAAGTGGCCTCTGTTTAGTCAGAGAACAGTTGGTTATTGACAGTTCAAAAACCTGATGTAGATAATGCATAGTAAAAATATGTAACCTTCTAGGCTGCAGACATTAATGGTTGTTAGTTATTATATTAACAGTACTGACATTATTGTACTGTTGGAATATATAGAGATGCAGTGCTTTTAATATTTAGATTTATGTAAGTCTTAGAAATGTAAGTCTTAAGGACAGATGATTTACTAGTTGCTAGCTTTTTCTAGATGATTTATTGCTGTTGGGTAGGATTTAGTTCCTGAGATGATTTGTTTTGATGCTGAGCTAAAAAAGGCCTGCATGATGTTGGACCTCTGCTCATTAAAGTAGGAATTCTGTACATTAAGACTTTATAAAATCAGGCTGTTGTGTCTCAAAATTGAAATATGGTAAAACTAAAACATTCAGTAATTATATGGGGTTTCATCCATAAATATCTCAGTGTACTTTTCAGATTGCAAATACAAAAAGACAAATTACCATGCGTCTGTGAAACCAAGCGCTCTGTAAATATAAGTCTCGTGGCAGTTTAGGACTACTGGCACACTCTAGATAAGGCTTGCCTCATAATGATCCTTACAACCAGATGAAAAACATAGAGAAGATCCTCTTTCTGATCCTTTCCCCTTCCAAATGGGCAGGCTTTGGCTTCTTTTGACTGTCCCTTCATGTTACGTGAGCCTGAGAAGGAATCCTGGGATCTGAGAGGTCAACTTGGTGGTATGAGTTGGTTTGGAAGGAATAAAAGTATCTTTTCAAAAGCTATTGAAACTGCTATTTAGTACCCAGACCCTAGCTTGAAAACCATATCTATATTTTCAAAAAGGTACATGTGATAATTAGAGGGTAAGTCTTCTTCCACCATTTTAAATACTATAACTAGTCGCATTGTGCACATACAGTTCATTTTTGCATTGGTTTAAAATATATTAGAAATGCGTTGTATATAATAAAAAATACTTTTGAAAGATGTTGCTGAAGAAACAAATTGATGAGAAACTTAAACTTGCTCATGAGAGGCAATGAGCCCTTGATCAGTCATGATTTTATTTTTCAGTGTTTCTCTGTTTTTAAAATTGAATCCTACAAATGCATGATTATATTAAACTATGCACAAATACTCAGAAACTAGGTTATGGAAGTTATTTCATCATGTATAACTTCCATTTTACTTCTATCTTTTCTCTACTGTCATTAATGCTGAAATCACTTGATTGATATTTTAAAATGTTTCTTGTTGTACAGTCAACTTCTGTGAATGTTAAAACAGCCTAAACTGACAAATTTGACTTTCACATTTTAATTCTCCATTTGGGTGAAACTGAAACAAACTGAATTAGAGTTTTAACGCTGTGAATCATCAACACAGAATCAGAACTTCTCGTTAATGTCAGCATCAGTCACAAATTTCCTTCGGAAAAGGTTTATTAAGTGAAAACTGAGGCCCATAATAAATCCTAATAAATACTAACCTAATTGTATGAACAAGGAAGTACTCATGTCTTGTACTATGGTTTGGAATCTGTAACACTTCCCAGGTTACAGGAAGAGCTACCCTACGATATTAAGTGTAATACTGTTTGGGCATTGGATTTTGTTTGTGGGTTTTCTGATTCATTTGTTTTGGGTTTTTTCTTGACAGTGGTGGTTTTGTAGTAGAAACCCAAATGAAGCCATTTGAGTTTGATGGACAAATCACACAAAGATGCAGGACAATAGTTGTATATGCTGTAGAGAGAGTATCATATGTTGTAGAACACGCTTGTTTATATATGAACTGATCCTTCATCCTGCAGTTGGAGCAATTATTTAATTAAGTATTTTAATGGTATCATGCTAGTCTCATTTTTCTTATTACATCAAATATGGACAGTTGATAGCTGAAATAATCTTGTTTAAATGCAAAGGAAATGTGAACTATATCAGGTTAACTGATGTTTCCACTTCAGGACAAGGATGGAGACAGGGCTGTCCATCATGCAGCCTTCGGTGACGAGGGTGCTGTGATTGAGGTTTTGCACCGAGGCAGCGCAGATTTGAATGCTCGCAACAAGCGCAGGCAGACTCCACTCCATATTGCTGTCAACAAAGGTCATCTGCAAGTTGTCAAGACTTTACTGGACTTTGGCTGCCACCCCAGTCTCCAGGTAAAGTAAATTTTAATATAGGGTCACTTTTCAGCTACTGGATTGTATGATTTGCTGCATGTAGGTGACAGAAAAATTATGGAAAATGGGGTTGAGTGGAACAGACATTGTAAAGTTGTCTGTCTCAACCTTTATCCCACCATGTGATCAGCTGTAATAAAAATGCTATTAAGTCTATTTTCTTGACAGCTAGATTGACACTTGGTTTATTCTAGACAATTGATACTAATTGGTATTTTCACAGTCTGTAGTTATTTCTAATTGTTAACTTTTCTTCCTGATTAATTACTCCTATATTGAACCCACAACTCTGTGCTCCTTCTGCAAGCTACAATTTAGGGGGCTGACGATACTGTGGAAAGTTTTGTTAAAAGAAATATTTTAATTTTTTTTCCCAGAACAGATCTATCATTGGTAGAACTATTTAGTCAGATTCACTTTCAAATATTCAGCTTTTTATCTAGAAAGCCCTCATGCATAGGATCTCAAGTGCCATAATTTCACAGGGAATTTCATCTGTAATGAAGGTGATGGAAGCAGTAGCATCAGTACAATGTCTTGTTTGGAAGATAGCATGGAAATGTGCAATCATATAAGCAGATATCCACACTGCTGAATGCAGCTGCATGAACTGCATTAGTAAAACAAATGAGAGTGGGTAAGTTTGAAGAGATTTGTGTCAGAAGGAGCTGTAGTGGCCTGAGCAAATCAAGATACGCAGTAATAAGACATTGCCTTCTTGTTTTGCCATGTCAATAATCAAAGTTTTTTGGAGCAGTATATCCACATAAAAGAAGACGACCAAAAACTTTTTTGAAATTAGTGAGCACAGTGATTGTCACCTTCTACCTGACTCTTAAGGTATTGTCTTGATCTTGCTGAGGTTGAGCCGTTATGTCCATCCAGATCCTGTTTAGTATTTGTTGAACAGTAGGTGTAATAAGGAATATGATGTGCTGAGACTAGTCAAGGGTGACTGCAAGTCCCTTAGGAACGTATGGATAGCCAAAGTGGATTTGCCTGAGTTTAAATGACAGAATTTTGTTTCAGTTGAAAAAGTCAGTAGAATGGTGCAAGGATGCTCCATCTGGAAAATATAATTGCTATTGAAAAAAAATGAACTTTCAGATTCAGCATGTGTGCTGAGGAATTGCAATGTGCAAATGTGAGAAGGTGATTGATTTTGTCAATGAGAGCACGGGGGGGTAAGACTGAGGCATGACTGGAATATAACTGGCCAGTGCTCTACCACTGTGGCCTCTTCACTGTGTAATCAGAAGCATGTATTAGTTTGTGGGCAGGAAATTCAGCAACTATCAGTTAAACCAAGTAAAACTACATGATTTAGTTCTGGCAAATTGGTTCACACTCATTAAAGTGTTTTCATATTCTGACACTTTTTGTTTGGCAGTTTTTGATTCTCACTGTAGTGATCTGTTTTTGTACTAGTGTATTGCTAAAATGTTTGGTTTCTGTGTTAGTCAGCTTGCAGTTGAGTCAGTGTTGGTGACAAAAGACTTCCTGACTTATATGGTGCAAGAATTTTACTGGAAGCATAAATCTGGAGATTTTGCCTATGTAGCTGCAAAATAAGCTTTAAATGGATGTGTTTTCTCACTGTTAGTCAAGGGCATTTCTCTTCAGTCCAGCCATTTGAGTCCTTGAATAAGTAATGTACAAAACGCTTCTAGGAGTAAATAGGTTTTTTTTCCTTATTTGGGATATTTGAAAAAGAAAACGTCAAGTAAAAGTATGAATTCTTTGTCTGTTCAATTGTGTAGTCAAGTATTACTATGTACCTTGTTTAATATAGTCTTGTATTAGCCATAACAAGTTAAAAGTTTAATATTGCTTTATAAAATTGGTTTTTGCTTCATGGAAAATGATATGCTTCAGTTAAAACAACAGATATGCCTACTTTTAGTACCTGGATTGCATTTTATTTTGATTTGCCTATGCTTTAATTTCACGCTGTCATTTTGGTATTGTCTTCTACGTGGTTAATTGCTGGCTAAACATAGCATTTATTACTCAAAATTCCATACCTCCTTCTGCCTGACTAGTCTTCCCTCTGTCACGTTAGATTTTGTTGCTGTCCTGTTACTAATAAATTGTAATTTGGGCAATCAACTCCATCTGGATAAGAAGCATAGAGAAGTCATTATCTACCCCAGTGTCTTCAGTACTATGGGATGCAAAGCAAAGTTCTGGCAGTAGTGAGACTGTACAATGGTGGAGCTCAGGGTGGGCTTTCCCACTGAAGCATTTGCAAAACTGGAGCAAGATGAGAAGCAGTTTGCTCTAAACTCTGCAGTGTAGCAGCACTCAAGTCTGGAAGAGCTGTTCTGTGTTTGTGTAGTCAGTTTTCATAGTGATATTTTAGCATCTTTTTAATGTGGATGCATGCAAAAATTGACGTAAACTGTTTCTGGTTTTAGGATTCTGAAGGAGACACTCCACTTCATGATGCAATAAGTAAAAAGCGTGATGATATCCTTGCTGTACTCTTAGAGGCTGGAGCAGATGTTACTATCACCAACAACAATGGGTTTAATGCTCTTCACCATGCTGCACTAAGAGGAAACCCTAGGTACAGATTTCTTTTTAAAGATTTCTTTTTTATCATATGTAAAAGGAAAACAAGTGCACGTAAGGGTAGAACTATGGTATTCTTTCAGAAGATCCTTAAATCTGCATATAGTTGTATTTTTCAGATGTTGATGTTGCTTAGCTATGCATCTTTCTAATGCTTGGAAACCCTTACTAGACTGAAGCTAGGAGTCTGCTCAGTTTAATGCTGCATTCAGATAACTCCAAATTCCTGAGAAGTTTTCCTGTCATGGCTGTAAAAATTTGCCAATAAAAGTTTGATAAATAAGTTAGTAAGATCTTGAAGATGGAATCTTGACATGGGATAAAAATAGTAAATACTGCTATGTTTCCCTTCTTGACTATTGGAATTGATAAAGGGATTTGAATTTTTTAGATATATTTATTTTAGATATACATATTTGTGGATAATTACAGTTCTAAACCATATGGTTCTAAAGAACCCTTAGGATTGTTGCATTAGATTATATTTGTCAGTATATGAAACAGTTATTTATATTTTCATAGTAGTATATCTAGAAGGAATTTTGTATTTCAGTTTTTATATAGCAGCTCGACTGAAAAAATTCATTTTAAGGCATAGCTTGTTTTATACTAGCTGCATTCTATATGTCTACATTAAATTTTCAGTTAAGATACCTTTTGAAATCTACTGCATAGATAGAACTTCAAAGAAAAGTTGTGTGGCTGATTCCTTATTACATTCTGGGTAAATGGTATTTTTCAAAGCTGTCATGCTAACAAGACTTCAATAATACTTAATCCTCGGGTGGAATGTTCAGTATAGTTTACCCAAAAGAAGAAATGTATGTGTTCGCTTGTTTACTACTAAATTCAGCTTTTCAGGTGAGAGAAGTTGGAGAAATAAGGCTGTAAATTTGTATAAATTCCACCCATTATTAATATATGGGATTAAAATTTAGGTTAATCTCTTAGAACATAGCTATCAAGACTGATAGTTAAAAAGTAAAGATAATTATCTGTGTTTGTGGAATGGTATAATTTAACAGGGTAAAAGCAGTGATTGGAAGTGTTGATAGGATGGTAAATGTTTACCTTTTTCTACAGTACTCATAAAAGGTCTTTAAGAGAACATATGAAGGGCCAAGTGAAGGGAGCTTATTTTTGGCATTCAGAAACAGTTCTTTCAAGTCTGACTTGGTAACTTCTTCCTTTAAAGTGAATTCTGCCTTACTTACATAACAGTATTGGCCAGGAGCACTCAGTTACCCAGGTAGGGTAATTTTGGTTAGTTTTTTTCCTGCATTGCTTTTCCTCGCTCTTGTGGTAGTTGGTCTGTGTGACCATAATATCAAGGTGAGATGCAGGGAGAGTGTATGGAGAAAAGAATGTTTTTTCATAGGCATGTGCTGGAGATTTTTCTGTGGGTCAATGTTTTAGGAGTGACAGAGCATTCTTTTGATGAAGGGATCCAGGTTGTAGTTCAGACTCGATCAGTTTGATGGTTGGTAGATTGTGAGGTCTAAGTACGGTTTTAAATAGAATCCTCCCTCCTTTACACAAGTGTTTATTGGAAATACTGGAAAATGTTTCCAGTATTAGTGATTTGAATGCCGTTTGGGTTCCCTCCATACATGGGGTTTCACTTGAATCTAAAACAGATATATAATATTCTTTTTTGGTTGCAGTTCCATCTGAGCACTGCTCAAGCATGTAGAAAAAGAATTTTTTCTCCCATCACAGAAGGAATAGTTTTATCTAAAATATCTAAGGCTCACAGCATTAGATATTTTGCCCATCAGCCTGGGAAGAAATGATTGAAAACGAAGCCAAAATAAGTCTGTTTTGATTTCTCCCCCCGGCCAAAAATTGTCATAATAGTTTCATTCATCTAGGAATTGAGTTTTATATTCCTCAAGACTTCAGCGATACTTGTTTGCTTCATTGCTGATTTTGTAGTTCTGCCACTTGCCTGTTTCTGAAAGAAACCAAAGTTTTTGTATTTGCCGCTTTTTTTAAAATCTGATATAGAACAATGGCTATTACTGATCTGTTAAATGTACTAAGCCCAAGCTATTTAAAGCACTGTTAAAAATAACCCCCTCTTCTTTAGCTTGTTGTTGCTGTGGGTCACAAACAGTACGTAATAGTTTCTGCTTGAAACCTTACTTTAAGACTTACCTTTCCTCATCTAAGCTTCTCTTCTCCACCTAAACTGGAGATTTGTGGCTTCAGGATGTGATGCCTTATATTAATGCAGTGTACTAAATTCCCCTTATATTCAAATATATAGATAGATTATGTAATTTCTATATTATTTTATGATAGTTGAGCACGTATTTGTATGTGTATGCATTTGTGTGCATAGCTATAGTTCTAAAAATTAAAAATGTGCTATGTATGCAAGAATTAGTAAAGTTCACATACATCTTCCTTGTTGAGGATAATAAAATAAATGCATGTGTTAGGTGCATGGGCACCACAATAAATGGAGGTGGATTCCTATAGTATTTTTCGTAGTTGATGTCAAATAGGTATTTGCAACCAATTTCGTTTTCAGAGCAAAACCTCTTGTTTCTTGAGTTCTTACCTTTATAAATAATAGAGAGATAAATATCCCAAGAAAAAACCTACAAATTGTACTGAGAAGAACATTCCAAAGTTTTTAAACTTTTTGTATGAAAACAAATGCATTCTATTTAAAATGTTTGAATATTGGATAAATATTATAAGGAAGATAGTGATTTATGTCAAATAGCTTACATTTCCTCAGCACTTTATCTTCCATGGCAGTTTGGCTGTTTTTCACAAGTCAAGGTACAGTGTGTTTCAGACAGCATCCTATTCTTAGTGGAATATTTCTTTCTTTTCATGTTTTGCTTCTCTTTGAACCTTGTGAATTGGTACAGAAAGAGAACTTTTGGTTTTTGTGCTGATGTATAATGTTGAAATGTAGAACGGATTTTAGTTTATGCTGTAGGTAGCTTTAAACTTGTGCATGGGAGAAAAAGCTAAAAAAAATTTTAAATTAAGTGTGAGGAAGTTAAACTTTTATTTAATACTTGGTTTCCTGTTTGTGATTTTTAACTGAGTCAGTCATATTAAAAGTGCATTTGTTTTGGACTTTTTTCAAAGCACTGTGAGCCTCAAAGCTTGGCAGACTTTGCCTCTTCAGTGTTAATGAGATTTTTTTTCAGACAGAAAAAAGGAGGGTAAATTTTGAAAATACTGTACAGATTGGTTATTTTTGCCATGTTATCTCTTGCTTATGTTTGATCTATTCGCATACCTGTGACTTCAGACTTTTGAGCTGAAGACATGACTGTGAAGTGTAGGCGTATTTTATATCCGTTGCCCCAGTTAGTTTTAGATTTGCATTGTATCTTGTGAAGAGAGCTTTATTCACTCTGCAGCTAGCATCTTAAATAGAGGCTGCTCCTGGAGCTGACCTGACTTCACACATGTGTATGATTAGTTCAGAGCAATAAATTCTGCTGGACTACAAATAAAAAAATTAAAGTCCTAGAGTAAGAGACAGATTTAATGTATAGCAAGAAGTATGTCATCTTTATGTTCATAAACGGGCAAGCAGGAGATTGTGGTTTAAAATAGAGTCGTAATTTTTCCCCATGGTTTTCTTATTATTTAGGAGATCTCAATTTCTTTTTGGATTTACAGATGGTTTGAACAGGTTGGCAGTGAAATTTCTAACTGTAGCAATTTAATTGAGAGGTGGGGTTTCTCACTTCTATGTAGTGTTAATGAGTGTCTTCAGCAAGTGTCTGCAGGACTCACGGGCTGTGATGTCTTGGAAGGCCTCAGAGAGAGAAGTTCAGAGGAAATTAGAGTGGTACAATTATTTTCTAAACCAGTCAAAGTGGTTTTTTGCTTTCGTATGCAGTTCTGACAGTAAGTGTAGGTTAAGCTTAGTTGAAGCTGAGTGCAAAGGGAGCCTGTTTTTAAAACCTCTTATTAAAGTATTATGTCAGAACAAGCTTTGGAAGAATACTTTTGTTTAAGTTGATTTGGAGGAAGAATATAATCTCCATGAGCAGACCTATTATTAGATGGCAGATTAGCCTGTAGCTGTTGAGGTCAGTGACAAATTTATTATCTTTAAATAGTAAATAATGTGCCCAACAGATACAAAATGGCAAATACAGTTCCTGCCCTGTGGAGTTTCCTTGCTTGTGCAATGAAAAAAACGGATGCCCAGAAAGTAAATCTGCCCTACCAGTACTGTTCATGATTGTTTCCTTTTGGGTTTTTTTATCAGTTCTGCTAGAAAGGGCACCAGACTTGAGGAATAATACAAGAGACAATAAATCATTGGGAAATGTTTATTTTGCTGCTTACCTATCTTCTTTATAAATGTTGTAAGAGATGATTTTCACTGCATATGGACAAAATGTTAAACACCAGTAGCTATTTATTTACAAATACAAACTTGAAATTTGGAATACAGAATTTGCTACACTCCTGGTTACCTTCTATCTTCTGCCTAGAAGATGAGCTGGACTGCAGAGAGGACTACATAATTTCTCTGAGCAGGTTTCATGTCCAGTTTTAAAAATGGGAGAAATCCTGTAGTGATCAATGCATAGCTACAGCTGGTTGAAGGGGACCAAATCCATTGAAGAGGTGATTTGGTTCCATTTTACCAGCTTTAGCAAAGCATTGGAGTGCAGGAAGCTTATAATTCAGTAACGTATTTTAAAGCACATGAGCAGTGCACAAAGAACACGTGGCTTTCTTCTGTGTTACACAATTTGTGTCTTGTCAATGCAAATTTTTAACTCTTTCCCACTTTGGAGATGGCACGATAAAAAGCTGTATACCAGGAAGGTCTGTACAGATTTGTTCTGTCCTTGAGTATTTCCTCGAGGATCTTTGGATGAGTCTCAAATCAAATCATAGTTACAGTTTTAACTTTTTCCTGTCTAGTGTAATCAAATTTTAGAATGGATTAGAAACTGTAGTCTTAAACCTTCCATCATACAGAGCTCCCTTACTTCTTTATGTTAAACTTTACTGGGGAAGAACATTTCAGTTTCCTTGTCACCCTCCTCCCTTCGCTCCCCCTCATTCATTTTCTGGCAGGTTCCCTTTTGCAGCTGCTTTTATGCTGTAATTGGTTAGCACAAATATAAATGCCAAGTGCTTTCAATTCCATTGCTATATCTCTGGTTAGTATTAACTTTTTAGGAATAATTATATTATACAGCAGGATAGATTTATTTTTTTTACCCTGATAGTACATGTAAAACCATTTAATGCAAGTAAAACACAGCTTTTAAAGATTTATCTGGGTTTGCATCTAATTTCTTCTAAACTAAGGTCCTTAATACAATTGTGTGAGCTCACATTCACATTTTTTAATGCCATACTGGATTCCTTCTGAGCTTTGACTGCAGTGAAAAGTAGGGGACAACCTTAGTTGAAACCATTCCCTAGTAATGAGTGTGTCAAGGATAATCTACATCTGTTTGTTGCATAGTCTGATATGGTGAGAAGATTTATGTAAATATATTCCCAACACCATGTATCCTAATAGAAACGTAGCAGGTGTGTCACTTGGACTTAAGCATCAAGATGGCTATAAAATGAGTTTCTATTTTTACCAGTTACAGAGGAACTGTTTTACAGATACAGCTGCTCAAGTGTGCTTTTGGATGGCAATACAGCTTCATGTACTGGCCATATCAGGACAAAAAACGGCTGTGGAAAAAGAGCTGTGTAGCATTTGATAATGTCAGCATCTGTTATCCCTGTCAGTCACACAGTTGAAATGTTTGAGTTACAACTGTGTCAGCAGATGCCCAAAGTTCAACGTGTGCTCGGTTAAAATTGAACAGCTGATCTAAGTGATGGATGTGACATTTTAGAGTGACTGGGTATGTATTCTTAGAGATATGCTAACATGAACTAGCAGGAAGCAATGTCAACATATAATTTTAACTTTTGTATCACTCTGAACTGTCATTTTGTGTCAGAATAACATTGCAATGTTATACAAGGGAGAACACAGTATGATAAATTGTTACTAAAAACCTTTCAGATAAATTAAAGCTGTTAAAAAAATCTGTCCCATTATATAGTGGAAGGTAAATCACTTGGTGCTGAGCAGAGGAACTCTTCAGGAAAAAAAGAAAATGCTTAGCAATTAACCCCTCGGTGAAACTGTTAATTATACCAAATTGCTTCTGTGAGCATGATCAGGTTTAGTAGCCTTGCTTTATTCAGAAAAGCTACTGCACTTTGATTTGTCTCTCACTATAAACCAGGTTTTAATTTAGATGTTAAGATACTGTAGCCTTCGTATCAAAATATCTGCTGGTAAGAAAAAGAGCTTTAAATTGTATATTGAAGCTTTGCTTATATTATCTTAAGCAAGTAAGATAATACTTCTTCTTGTATATATATTAATACGTAGTCTCAGGTGTTAAAAATATCAGGCTATGTATATTATTAGCTGTTTGAGAATTATGTGGGTATTTAAAAATAAGCTCTCCATCTAAAAATTATGCGTTGCCTTTGTTTATTTTTCTTGATTGTTTTGGTTGGTTTTTTTTCCTCACAGACATTTTAGTAGGCAAAGGGCTACAGTTCGAATCTTTAATCTGGGACAAATGTGCCTACTTATCATGGACATTTCCTAGTTAATAACTGGGTTTAGAGGTCTGCTGTCATGAATAGAAATGGCTGGATTGATGAGTGGGGACTTCTTTCCTCTTATATTTCCCTTGTTCCTGAATTTGATGTTGAGTATCTTTACTTAGGGATGGTATGCACCGCTGTATTCTAATATCTCTTTTAGAACTTGAAACTATTGCAGAACTATTTCTCATGTAGTTCTTAAAATTTTTTGAATGCTACAACTTTTTTTTTTAATGGCAAATTTTCTTAATTTTGGATTTAAAATAAATTCAGCTTATTTGAAAAATCTATTTAAGATAATTTACCTTTTAGGCTGTAGTTGTCATTTGTGTTTTCATTTAGGAATCTGTCAATAGCTTTAATCCGCTGACCAGCAACTCTGACCTAGAAATCTCTGTATTGTCACTTTCTCTGCATAAACCTGACACTGCACTTTGTATCGAAGAGCTCAGTGAGCATAGTAAGTGCTGATTTGGAGAAAATTCTAACTTAAGTCTTATTAAATTGCAGAAGTTATAGTCAATTATTTTGGTTATCATTTTCTCTAGATCACACTTTTGTAACTCCTTAGCTGTTAATACTTGTCTCAGTTTCAACCTGTGGATTAAAATTCTATGGTAGATGCTGGTTTAAGTACTGCCATCTGAAGTACACAGAACAGGCTGTGATTACTAGAACAGTGGCTTGTTTTTATGAGATGCATTTTGATAACCAGGCTTTGAAGTTTAGTTAAGATCTATGAAGTGAGGAGTGCTGGTAATGATGAATGTTGCAGCTATGCTGCAGTCTTAATTGATGCATTTCAAGGTTTCATTTCCAGCCTTGCTTTGAATTCTGTTTGCAACTAATATTTTGCCTATCAGCTGTTAACAATTCTTCCTACTCACTTTTATAATCACTTAATTTAATGTTTTGTGATTTGTTACTAACAAGTATGAGTTATTTTGGCAGTACCAGCTGACCCTTAGCAAGCCAATTTGTCACATGAATGTCATTCAAACAAGAGGGAAACCTGTTTCTTCCAGCAGCTGTTTAGTTTCCTCTTGGTCGTTCCTTGCCTGCCAAAAATACATACTTCTTTACATTCCATAGCATTGTATGTTCATATGGGTACATAAAGAAGTATGTGCTCTGAGCAGGTACACACAGAGTTGCTTGACTGCCAGTCAGATGACACTGAAAAGTATTTTGCTGCTTTTTCTTGCTGTCATTAGGTAAAACTGGCTAACAGTTCTTTGGAAGGATAGCAGTTCTGATTAACTGATGGTAGAAAATAAATTTACCATGCTAACTGAATTTTGCAATGTAATTTACCTGCACAGTGTCTTATGCCGGGCATAGTTCATTATTTTGGGATGGCACTGATGTTAGAAGTGCTTTTCCATATTTTTGCAGCCTCCTGCTCTTCTAAATGACCGTGTTTAAGTAGTGAGTTGAATCGTTGGTAGACATTTGCAATGTCTTTTCTTAGAGTTTGTAGTTGTAGTCCACTGTAAAAACTTCAGCTTCCTCCCAGGTCTTCTTGGAGATTTCATGCTGGGGTCCAGTTTGCATCTAGTGTCCTAAAGGGAAGAAGCATAGACTGATCTAAAATAGCAGTAATAAATTTATTTTCTTACCCCAAATCGCACTTCTATGCTTTTTGTATCCCATTTATTATTCTGTAAACTCTTTGCAGGTTTAGACTTATTTACACTGTATTTCAGAGTGGTTTTTTAAAAAACCAAAAAATGAAGCAAAGCAAAACAAAAAAAGACCACAAAAAGCCCAACCCAAACACAAAAGCACATGTCACCAGTGATCCTGCTTATCGTAAAGATGATGACATTGAATTAAGAAAACAACCTCTAACTGCTGTGACAGGATTTGGATTGTTAGGCCGAAGGTCACATGTGAAAGCTAATACCTATTCAACACTTCTGCAAGCAGCTTTTCTCGCTTAAAACTGGCACTCACCTGCTCAAGTCAAAGTCTTGTCCACCCTTGAAATATTTATGACAGCTAAAATAATTAACTAAAAAAATTTAACCCAAACCAAACAAAAAACCTAACAGCAACAAAGCCCAAGTTTAACCCTGTTTTGTAAGATTTCGTGCGACTTGGTTTGGAACAGTGGTTAAATATTTGGTGTGCAGAACAGCTTTGACTTCTGAGGGACTGTCGGATATAGCTTTTGGTTGCTTAATACGTATTTCAGGAGTTGATTTGGGTTACAGTAGAGCAAGCTTTGTCTCTACAGCATTAAGGTAAATTTGAAATAAGCTTAACAATTAGTAACTGTAATAGTTGTAAGGAAAGCTGAGAGCAGAGGAAGTAAGAATTTCTGCAGCTCATGACAAAAACCTAGTGCAGCTGATAGAGAGCAAATCAGAGTGTAGCAGTAGCTAGCACAGTAGTACAAGGAGAATCAGCAATGCAGCATTAGAATCACAGCAGTCACATTCTAGTTTTTAAGTAGGCTGTTTCCATGTACGTCTGATATAAAGCACCTTGAAAATCTTGCCTAGACCTATTTGAGAACTCAGCATTGCACTGCCACACTGTTTATTAGATTTTCTTTTTCAAGTTTGTACATTTTTAGTTGTGCATAGGAAGATAAGAATATATTTCACTGAAATGAACAACCAGTTAATGGCATTGCAATTTATTAGTTTATCTTCTTTAAAAAGAATTCTGCCTACTAAGCAAGTTGGGATTTGGTTTTTTTGGTTTCTTCCTTTTTTTTTTTTTTTGCTATGAAATTTGGACTAACAGTTGTTTTCTTTCAACCTGCTCTTTACACTACAAATGCTTGGTACTTTAGCACACTCAAAATTAAGCTGTTCCCAGAGTAGAGGGATTAATACAACAATTAAAATAACAGTCTAGTAAATTAAGATATACATGCAGAAAGTCATAGGCATCCTTTAAACGTGCAGAATAATGCAGGTCTCCTGATGTTCTGTTACCTGTAAGCTTAGTATCATGCAGCATTTGCAGTTGGAAGAGAGGTAATGACCTAGAGACACATCAGCAGCAGCCATCTCATCCTGAGTGCTCTCACTCTATTCGCTGAATCAGCTCTTCGTTACATGGGAGGGGGAGGCAAGGGGGGGCGA
>VYXD01014413.1:1288044-1339211 GCA_013397195.1 Hylia prasina | reverse complement strand
CACCACCTTAAATAGATAAAACTTAAAAGGAAAAAAAAAAAGGCATGAAGATGGGTGCCTAATTGACACCTTCTTCCTTTCTTTTGAATGCTAAAATACAGATGATGTTGTATAGAAATTATACCTTATGTCTGCTGGACTGAGAGTTAAGACTCCAAGGATAGATGCTAGGAAGCCAAGGGAAGGTGAACTTAGCCCACTGTCAGATGAAGATCATCACAGGCAAAAAGAAAAATAAAAACCCAACAAAAGACCAAAACCAAGCCCCCAAAAGTTGGAGTTGCTTCCAAAAAAAAAATTAGAAAAAGGCACCAAAAAAATAGCGACCATCTCCCCCCTCCCCCGGCAAATATTGGTTTCTTCTAGTTCCTTAGATATTGCACTGCATCTTTTCTTGCTTGAGGTTATGTTTCCAGGCTTAACTGTAGGCAGGTCTGTGTTGAAGCTACTTTCCATCTTCAGAGGTCAAGTCTGCTCGCGAGGTCAGGGCTCCCGCACACACACTACAGAAGTCACCAACCGTATTTCCCACTTAGAGGGCACGAGCAAAACTGTTACGGCTTTATAGGCAGCTAAGCATTTGAAACATGCACTCCCAGGCAAACAGGCTCTCTTGTGCCTCTCTCTTCCCTGACCATATTTAGTCAACCATTGCAAAAAATAGTCTCTCAGCTGTCGATTGTCGATCCGGCAGCAAAGGGAGCCTCTATCCGGCTCTCTGCCTATTGATTGTGCAGCCTGCACTTCCACCGCCGCTTAGCCATTTGTCCCCAGGTTTTTTTAGCACTGCCAAATAAAGCTCTCTCTCATGTTTCCAGTTAGATTTCCCAGGTTTTCACTGAGCTTGCGCTGCTACTAGTAAACCCTGATGAGGTTGTCACTATACTTAGAAACGTTTGGGGCGGGGGGGAGGAGTGGGAGAGGGAAAAAAAAAAGGCAGCCCTGCTAGTAACAAGGCAGGGACTTCACGCAGATATAGAACAATAAATATCCTGCGCTGCCATGGCAGGTTGTGTAACCTGGTTTCTTGATCACTGAAAAATGCCGTGACTAACATGTCGATTAACCCAAGGTCTGAGCGGCCTCAGTTGAAGTTTTCAATTGCAAATCATGCAGTTATTTTATAAAAAAGAAGTCGGTGCCCATTTGTAGCCCTACATTTCCATATTCAAATCAAGTTAGAAATTATTTGAAAAAACTTTAGTTAGTAAATTCATATCATTCCATACTATTATGTTTAATAATGACATAGTATTTTGTTTGTAATGCTTATCCATAGAATGGCATCTAAAGAAAATAAATGCAGATGTAAATAGGTGCTACTGTTCTTTAACAAAACTGAATTGTTTTAAAAGAAAATAATAAAAAAAGAAATTAAGGGAACAACTCATTGCATTCATCTTTCCTGTTTACAAAATTGACTCATGGCAAGACTAATAACTGCACATTCAAAATATGAAGCAGGATTTTCATATTCATGGGGAGTATATACAATGTTTTCTTTAAAAAAGAGTAACTGAAGTTTAGGCATTTAAATACAACAGTCAGGAACCCAAATACTTCAAGACTTTCTCTGTGTTTTGCAAAGAGAAAATCTTTGCTTGGGAGCAGGAAGGATTAAAAAGGTGAAAATACCTCAGTCTAAAATGAAACAAACTTATTAAATCAAAATAACCATTCAATTAATATTGATGTCATTAGTAGATTCAAAGTTCAGTATGGTAGGGTAGAGAGTGAATTGCAAAGTCCTGAGCAGACCTGTATTTGGATTTATACTTCCCTTGCTGCTTCTTTTTGTGTTGATTTTATCTTGTGCTTGGTAACTGTTTACCCTGTAACTTCTGTTGCTTTCTGGTGAAAGTCACATTTTCTCTTTTCTCTTTGATTTCATAATTATTCACTGAAGACAAAGCTGTTGTGCAAATACATTCTTGTGAATTCCATGTAAATGTATATATACCTCATTGTTTCTTTGGTTACATGTATATTGAAATAGATTTTTCAAAAGCAAGAGATAATTGAAAATCTGAGAAGCAAAAAGAAGGAAACAGCCTGCTTACTTACACTTTTACTAACTAGGCTATTGGTCAGATACAAAATATTAAACTCTTAATTTCAAGTGACAGCGTGCTCAGTAGTACCAGTCTATGGTATTAATCTCTTCCTGTTGCTTGTTCCTGAGAGATAGCTACTTCCTTCTTCATTCTTCCAGTGGTTCTCTCTGTACTGCACAGCGAATATGGTGTGAATCAGATTGGGGAGCTGATTTGGCTTGAAGTTGTGTGCTGACGTGCACTTACGATGGTATGGTTGCCAAAAATAGCACTGTCCTGCTCCTGTGTTACTTCTTGCACTATGTTGGTACTAATGTTTCTTTGACTTCACAGTGAGCAGGCTTGGGGTACTATTCCATATGAGAAATAATCCAACAGAAGGGGATGATCTTTCAGATGCTGTGTTGGGACCACTTTTTGTGGGAGCTTTTTTTGAGCAGACATGGTAGTCAACAGGGCAAGAAAGGGGTTTAGTAAAATGTGGGTTTTCTTCTGTTGTGTTGTAAAATACACATTGAACTACACAATCTTAAAAGAAAACTTTGCCATGGAAGCTGTCTTTAAATCTGAACTGTTCCTTCAACTATTTGAGGCTCTAACAGGAGGCAGGTGAACTGGTTTAGCTGAGCCCGGGTTAGGAGTCTGGAGAGGAGGATGTGGGAGGTGGTGTGTGGAGAATACTTCAAGCCGGGAATATTGTAAATTACGTTATGAAACCATGTCACATTGAGACAGGGGAAACCTGAGTTGAGGGAGGAGAATGGTACCAAAGTAGAAAAACCTGTAATAGAAAGTGCTGTGAATCACTACAACCTCTGGTGATACGATTGCTGATAAGTTTATGCTGATCTAAGACTTTGCTTCTGGAAAGGGCGGTCTGCCCTCCTCACAGCTCTGGCTTTGTCATTTCCTTACTCCTGTTGCTTCTAGTGATCATGAAGTTGCGGGGTAGGTTGGATTATCTCAATGATCTGTCTGAAAGCAAACTTGCCAAATCAGGAGTCTGGCAGGTTGTTCCACTTTCTAGAAAATTATGTGTCTATAAAGCCAACATAATGCAGGAACTGAAGTGCAGGGAAAAAAGTGGGATTGTGTCTTTCAATAGCAATTCAAGTTAAATGTGCTTATGCAGATTGTGAAGTAGCCTTTCTAATTTTTTCTGCCCGAGTATTTGCTTCTAAAAATCCTTAAAAAACAAGCAAACCCTGAAAGGTCAAACATACAAACCCACCCCACCGCTATTCCACAAACCCTCAACCTTCATTTACCTCATTCTGCAGTCAAATTGTAGTTGGTGGTAGAGAATCTTCTATAGTTTCTGTTCATGTATTTTAACAGGGTGCAAGGATGCTTTTGCAACTAAGACTGCTAAATCTGGAATTGTTTTTATATAATGGGGTGCTGGCTTCATCTTGTTTGCAACTACTTTTATCTTGTAGGTTTTCCAAATAAATCCGTTATTGTATGTTGCATTCTCAGATACTACTGATGAGCATCTGCAAAAATTCCGTGAGCAAAGTACTCTATAAAACCCAACATTTTATATGTAGGTTGGTAATGAATGATATACCATATGCTAACTTTTCATCCTAAGAATAATTTTATTTTTTGTATGTCTGATGTTGGTAACTGGTGTTGAAACAAGTGCTCTATGTGGCTAAAAGTGAATTATTGTATTGTTCAGATCTGTGACATATCTTACGTTGCAAGTACACAGTTCACGCTGCTAAATTTCCATGGCAAGGGTTGGAATGAGATGATCTGTAAGATCTCTTCGAAATGATTCTATGATCCTGTATATGTTAAGCTGTGGTTCCAGACTCTCTAAAAAACCTGAATTTAAAAAGAAAAAAAAGAAAGTATTACTCATGTGACAAGGTCAAATAAAGATGCATACAACAGCAGATTTGCTGTTGCTCTTCTGCATCTCAAATTTAATGTAGCACTTTGGTTACAGATATTCCTTTGATTCCTTTGACCAAATCACTTGCAACTATTAGAGACTGGGGTGTCATTTTATGGGGGTGGATTATGTTGGGCAGTATAAGTCAGTGTACCCCCAACAGCTGTGCCTGGCTCCATCTCAGCCCCTATACACACGAGCTTTCTCGTTCCTTTTTGACTGAGCATGTGTTTAGCTTCTAGAAAAGAAGCAGTATTTTACTTACCCCTATTAAAGCTTTACAGATAACTCCCTCAAAAATTTTCACTGAAGTTTTCTCTTCTTGTTCCGGTAGAAAATTCCAGAAGTTGCAAATGGTCATCCAGCTAAAAAAGGCCCAAAATCTGTATGAGCTTCCCAATAAGCTGAAAATACTGCAGACCAACAAATACCAAAGCTTGCCTGTTAAAAATTTTTTTATTGGTGATGCTCTAGTAATAGTGTATGAATAGCATAGTGATGGCATAAGTTCAGTGTTTCAATAGAGTTCTAAGCATTTCATCAATACTCTTTGCAGCTCCTCAAACAGCCGTGTAATCTGTTACAGTTGAATACACTGAATATGATAGTTTGAAAGATTTCTTTAGCTCTTTTCATGATCAGGGTTACTAATAGATTTGCTGATTTCTTGATCTTTTCAATACAACTACAGTGAAAGCAGTCTGTGGTTTGTTTAATGTATACAAGATAAAAGCAGTCTAAGACCACATCCATGTTGTGGTGTTATAAACAGAGCAATATAATCCAGTTTCTGTAATACTTCATGGGGAAGAGTGAATCAAGAATTACTGTGTAATTGGCAACATTAATTCTCTAATGTGGCTTTTTATGATGTATGCCTGTTCCAGTAGGTGCTGCTCTGAATGGTAGCCACTTAACTGTCAAAACTTTGGCAATAGCTCTAGAAAATCCTGTAAAAATTGAAAGAACCTGCCTCTCGTCTAATGAGGAGGAGGATGCAAGCACTAAGCTGAATTTACCATTGTAGCATATTAATATCTTGCAGAATTTTAAGGTGTCATTCCATGAAACAGTCCTTCTGTCCTGCTGTCCCATAATATAGCGTGGTCTGGAAGAGAGATACAGTCTTTTTCTAAATAAAAAGAAACAACTGAGTAGTGGTTCCTGGCCCTTTGATGATTTGCTGTGAACAGTAAGATAAAAATCTATTCCACACAGAAGCCATTTATTTGTTCTGGTGGTCCTTCTGTTTTTCCAGTAAGACCAATGCATCTTAAAAGCATCCAGAAATGTAGCAGGCATCTCATTTCTCTGCAAACAAGATACCTCCAAATATTTTTCAGTCAAACTTCAGATAAAATTTTTTTTGGTATAAGACAGCAAACTAAAGATTTGAAAGAGGATCTGGTAAGGATAACACACAAGTATTTAGATAAGTCATTTTTGTTCACAGCATGCAAAATACTGAGTCAGTTGTTTTTGTTATTTTTGTTCCAAAGATGAGGTGTATTAAAGAAATGTCAGTAGTATTTCTGAACATTTACTTTACTTGTTGAGGCATCTGATGAAATGTGTCAATATACTTTAGATTTCATTTATCTGTAGAGTTGGCAATTTTCTTATTTTGTTACTGAAGAAAAGGATATAAAATATCATTGAGTTGGGACAGTTTCTTGTTCAGTGACTAGAGCTACTTTGGAAACAAGCTGGCTGTAATTGAAGTGTTGATGCCCTTCCATAGTGTTCCTCAAGTTGTAGTTGCAGTTTTAAGAAAAAATTCTTGTTAGGTTGTTGTTGTTGTTGTTGTTGTTTGTTTGGGTTTTTTTTTTTTTTGGTTAGGTTATTGTTGCCCCACTTTTCCTGGTTGCTCACAGTCATAGTGCTGCTGTCAGTCGTAGGGAACTTTCAGCAGTTTTTTATTGTGTGTTTTAGACTACCCACAGTAGGTACCCTAGAGCTTTATGGGGTGTTTAGAAGCACTGAGCCTGACAGGTGACAATAAAGAGCTTACATGACGTGATGCCCTGTGGGAAGCCACTATAGAGGACTTGTTGTGCTTTGGTACTGTGTGCTTTGTATCAGCCCAGCATTCTGAAGAACTGGTGTGGTAGGGTGCCCAGATACCAGGCAAACCACAGTGCTCCAGATGTGCTCCCTCCCTAAAGCAGCTAAACACAGTTCTTACAGTGCCAAGATTTGAAAATAGAGCATCATTGCATTACAGAATACACTATGTTTATCAGTGCAGCTGATACTGGGGTTTTTTGCCACATTTCATAAAGCTTTGGTACCTTGAGTTTTACTAAATTATATCCTTAATTTTGAAAAATCCTGCATAAGTGAATCTCTCAAAGAATTGATGTTGCCATTGTTTGTTTTTTTTCTGAGGTATTCTAGTCTTTTCTTCCTAGCATGTGAGAGAGCTGTAGAAGGTGTTATTAATAGAAGCTGAACAATGGCTCACAATGTACAATCTGTTAAGTGTTGTTGTCTTAAATTGCTGTGTTATAAGTGATTTGGACTGTGAGGAAGTGAGAAACTTTCTGCCAGGAAAACAAAAAATCCTGAGGCTGAGAATGGTTTCTGTCCCTCTGAGGAGGACAAACATGCAGAACAGCCTGGCCATGGATGCTCTACTTAGCAGTTGGTTTCCTGTGGGTTTGTATGATCCTGTGGCCTGAAAAAGCAGCTGGTTAGTTGTGATTCCTTTAGACTCTCTGGCTCTGGGGACAGGAAAGTGTCACTTAATACACCATTCTGGCAGCTGCAGCATAAGTGAAACCAGGGGTTTATGTTGTACACTCAGTAGCAGGAGAACATGGAGATGCTTATTAAGCAGAGATGCTCTTATGGGAGCATCTGGACAGTGTGTAGGAAGGAGTGCACTTCCTTACTGGTACAGACTTCTCACAGACTTCTCTGCTTTCAAGAAGGGCTCATTAGGGTGAGTTGTGGCCAGACACAGCTTTAAGTTTTTTAATAGGAAACTCATTGGCTTCTAAAAGAGAGCTTAGGAGTGAATAGCACTTCACCTCAGTGTAGATGTTCAAGGTGACAAATGATTGGAATGAATTGGGAGCTCAGTTATTACTTGACAGAGCAGTCGTTCATACCTTTTGAGGGTGTTTCTAAGTAAAAGCTGAGAGGTTCAATTTTTGTGGCTATTTCTGAGGATTACTGAGGTCCCACTTTTTTGGTACCAAAACACTAATGAAGAACTTTTTAATTCAGATAAATTATCTGCCTTGCAAGGCACTGTGTGACTGATTCCACTTGCATTAGCAAGTATTACTTGGATTTTAAAAGTTTGGATTTTGTGCAGAAGCTCTGTTTCTCCCGTAGATAGCATGGTCCTTCAACACTAGGGAAACATAAGATGACAGAAGAGGTTTCTTGGCACAGGATTGTAGCAGTTTCTGGTTTTGTTTGTCTTTAAGGAACTGTCATAAGGGAGCTGCATATGCTGTTTATAAAGATAAGACAATAAGGGGTTTAAGTTTGCTAACTTGTGTATTCCAAAAGCTAAGTGAAGACATGTAAGCTTAAGAAAACTGTATTTCTCAGAGAATACAAGATTGAGCAATTTGTTTATCTAGTGTTGTGTTGTTAATACCCTTAACCTTCAGTCTTTGGACTTCATGGATTTTAGTCTGCTTTAATACTTGTAGTAATCAAGTTGCTTTTCCCCACCCTATCCCCTGACTATCAGACGCTGCCATAGTGTGTTATATTCAACCATTATATGTTAAGAAAATATCCCACTAGTACTCACTTCACAGTTTCAGCATTTATTTTGCCTGTGCTTAAGAGATCTTGCTCAAATTTCTTTCTCAGAAACTTAGTTTTACAGCCCATGGCATCAGTTTATAAAGTGGTGATTTTAAAGAAATCTAATGTAGTGAAACTTGGTCATTAAATACTGAAGTAAAGGATGCTATAATGATTTTGAGGGAGAAAATTCTTCTGTCTACATTTCAGAAATTATTTGAATACTTTTTAAATGTATTTTTTACTGCTAGATAGCATTCTTCTAAAAAACAAACCTGATCCTCACACTGTTCCAGGCATTGTATAGTTTGTTTGCTTGCTTTAACTAGAAATTATTCTGCTTCGGAACTGTTGGTATGGCTTTTCACCCACTCTCTCTGAAAAAAGATTAAAATTATTTTAGCCACTACATAGTTCTGAGAATTAATGTTGTTGTACTGTTGCCATTCAGCATGTCATTCAGGGCTGTTTATGCCATCTCTACCTATTTTTTTCAGTGCAATGCGTGTGTTGTTGTCCAAGTTACCACGACCGTGGATTGTTGATGAGAAAAAAGATGATGGTTACACTGCCTTACATCTGGCAGCTCTCAATAATCATGTGGAAGTGGCTGAACTTTTGGTGCATCAGGTAGGACTCTTCTCAGGAGAATTTAAATGCCACGCTTTGGTTAACCATCTGATGTGAAAATAGTTGGTTGCTTTACGCCTGCAGTTGCAGTGCAGAAGCAGTGGAGCAGGGAAGGATGTGTTGAGCTCTAAAGGTCAAACTTGCCTTGGAGATTGCTGCAATGGCCTAATGGTGCAGAGGGAGTGAAAAATTTGATACCTGGTTTCATTCAACAGATTAACATCAGTGAATAATTGAAGTATTTAATCACTTCTGTTCTCAAATCCCCTAACTAGGAATTGTATTCAGGGTCATAGTCGGTGTCCTAATGAACTGCTTTGCCTATAGATGAATTGCTGGGATGATAATGCTCTAATCCTTTTAATATCTTGCAGGGCAATGCTAACCTGGATATCCAGAATGTTAACCAGCAAACTGCTCTTCATCTTGCTGTTGAGCGACAGCATACACAAATTGTTAGGGTAAGTATCTTATTTACAGTAAGCCATATGGTTAATGGCATTTGACTAAAGCTGCTGGCAGCTGTTAAAATATGAATACTTCATGAACATTTAAAAAATTATTTGACAACATACAGTCAGTGCATGTTTGTTTGATGGATTTTGTTTAATTCAGAAGCCTGCCAATTTGCACAGAAGGTCAGTCAACAATATGAATGCCTCTTGAGGCATGCTAAATTTCTGTACACGTACATTTTGGTTTCCCCTGTGTGGCTGCCAATTCCAGCATCTCTTCTTGTTCGGTAAGGAAGAATGTTTGGCTGTTACTGGTCTGAATCTTGTGGTGCTGTAAGGGGATCTTCAAACAGCATTTCTGATGCCTTTTGCTGTATGAGTAATTATTCTTGCTCATAGCTTTTGCAGATTGTAACACAAAACATCTTTTTATGACCTTAACTTTTCAGTCTCTGGGTGTTTAACATTCCCTGCGCTTAGCTTGGGCAGGGAATACAGTAGTACCTTATTGCTGAAAAGAATGCCATTGTGGATTTTTGCTTGCATGGTTGCGAAAGTTAATATTTCAACGTACCAAAGCTTTGTTACTAGCACAGGAGGTTTGAGTCTGGCATAGTTTCCTGTTTCTGGCCTGTGTGTGCTGTCCTACAGGACTTGCGTGACTGAGTGTTTGGCTTGCCTACTGTGGGCTTTTGAGGTGCAGAGAGAGCACTCACTTCTCTCAGAGTGGATACATCAACCTGGCCTTGGGCTTTGGCATAATTTTTTTGTCGTGGTAGAGTCATCTTGTATGAAAAACGCTCTTACACAGGCCTACAGAGAATTGTCCCCCCATGCAGGCCTGCATTCTTTTAAGCATTATTTTACCATAAGGTTTCTCCCACTCTGAGGCCTGATGGGTGTGATCCCGTTACAGTGAAACATGTGATATGGCCCTATATCTGGAACCGCTTGCTACCAAAAGAATGGTTTCCTAGAGTCAGTGCCACTTGCATCCTGCAAGCTATTTGGCAGCTGTGTTTGGTGAACTCTTGTGCCCTTCTGGAATTTACACAGTACCTGGGAATACAATATTAATGTAGCAGATGAACAGGAAGGTAGGCACCTACAGAGAATTGTATGTGTATTTGACTGACATGCTTATATCTGAGAATGTTTAAGTGAATGACCCTGTAAAGTATCCATTTTTCAGAGCTGGATTAACTTTAAGAAGTCCTAAAATAGCTCATGCAGCCATGCAAAGAACATGTTGGCTCCATATTTCAAAATTAATTCCTACTGGATACCTTCCAGGACTGGGTTTGTACCCTCAGGCATTTGTGGAATAGTGGTCAAAGGTAGCAGGGTTCTTTTAAAAGTCCTACGGCCATGATAAAGGGCAGTGGTTTGCCTTCTTTTTAATTATTTTTTTTTAACTTCTGCAAAGACTCTGAAGTTCTGTGGTAGTCAAGGGTTCCAGGAGAAACTCTAAGCAGTGAAGACCTAGTGGCAGACACAAGATATGAATATGAGAAAAGAAATTGGGCCAGAGTAAATCCATTTAGAGAGTGTAAGAAGTTGAGACTAGACTGTGTCAACTATTAGCTGGTTTTCTTGGTTTCACTTGTGGAAGAAAAGGTTGGGGAAAATGGTAAGCTGCAAATAATTGCAGGCAGATACTTCCTTGAAAATTAGGTTTTGAATTCCTTTTAGGCTGTTTTCCTTTTAGCCTGTTCTGAAGTCTGAGGTTCTTTGGTTCTAAGAAACTGAGCTCCTTGCAAGCATGTGTGTTCCAAAGTGGGAGATCCCTCTTCGTGCGTTCCTGGTTTTAGTTTATGCCTTTTGTCTCTTGCCAATCCCAATTTCACAGAGTAGCAGAAGCTCAAAAACTAAAGTTAAAACCTCAGCTGCTGCCTACAGCTTTCTGAATGGCGACAGTGATGGGGTTAATTTTTAGGGGCAGTTGGTATTTTTTTGTCAGCATGTGTAGATGTGTTTTGTTCAACAGCATATTTAAGAAACTTCTGTTGGGTTGGATTATGGAAGGGCTGTATGCAAAGGCCATAGGAATAGGAGAGGGCATGTGCAGTCTTGTGCTTGTTTTGTGTCATGTGAACAGGAATGGGTGTCTAAAATTAGCCTTAGAGACAAGTCTTACAGTTCGTTACTTTCCAAAGTGTTCTGAGAGAGTTTTTAATAGTGTCATTGGTTTTTATGTCTTCTCCTGAATTAGGGTAAACTGAAGTACATGCTTTACTACTTTGCTAATGCAAAGACACTGTAAATTAAGTTGTAAAATTTAGCATGATGTGCAAGTGGTGATTTTTGAGGTCATTGAAACCTAATAGTAAAGAATATATACCTATCTTAACTATTGCATGTATTGCTGTAATATATTATCTGTAGGCTGTCTTACAAGAACTAAAGTCTTAAGGAAGTAGAAAGAACCCTATAAAATTGTCTTTTGTAGCACTCAGAGCACGGGCAAGCATTAGCTTTCTGTTGAAATAAGCTTGATGTTTGAGACAGATAAATGCTTTGGTTGAGGGCTGAGCTTCAGGTATGGAAAATACATTTTAATTAATTCAACTGTGAATTGTAGCAAGATAGGAGTAGCCCTTTTGAACCTCCTAGAGAATCCTGAACCATAATTTTCTGAAATTAATTCTAAAAGGAATAAATAGGGAGGCTATTTTTGTTTTCTGTGTGTGGTGGTGATTTTTTTTGTTTGTTTTGGTGGTGTTTTTTGTTTTTTTTTAAATATATTCTGTTTTGGTTTTTTAATTTGGGTTCTCTCTCTTTTCAGCTCTTAGTCCGTGCAGGTGCTAAATTGGATATTCAGGATAAAGATGGGGATACTCCCCTGCATGAAGCCCTGAGACACCACACCCTGTCACAGCTCCGCCAACTCCAAGACATGCAAGATGTGGGCAAGGTAGATACTGCTTGGGAGCCATCAAAGAACACAGTAAATAAAACACATTTATTTATTCTTTTTTTTTTTTCTCCTGTATATTTGTCTCTTTGTCTAGTTCTGTACTGTTGGACTGGTTTTTGGCAGCATAAATTTATGTAGACATTCTGCATTAAACTGCAGTGTAGGCAGAAATCATATTGTTATATGTGGCTTTTCACATGAAGTCATTACCTTTTTTGAAGAAAAAGAGGGTTATGTAGCTCTAAAATATTTCTACTAATTTCTCTTCTATAGTTAACATGTATGGCTGCCAAAAAAATCAAAGTTGCTTTTTTGGAAAGAGAATTAACAGTATTACAGTACAGAATAAGACTGAAATAGTTTTCTCTAATTCAGCATCTTGCATGTCTTTATAGCTTTGATTGCTTGGTTGCATCTATAACTTTCTGAAAGTATGTTGTTAGAACAAAGCATTCTTAATTTATATATTTATTGATATGTATATTTTTGACAGAGTTCATTTCAGAAATGGTGCTATAGTGAGGAAATAGTCAAAAAGCCTCCAGGTAATAAAAGTCAAAATGTTTTACTGTGAAAAAGAAACTCACACCTAAAAAGCTGTGTGAACCCCATGTGCAAAGGTGAAGTTTATAGTTTACCTGAGAGACAAAGGCGAGATAAAATTATGGAGCAATTCAGATTGACAACAAGAAACAATTTTTTTCTTTAGATATTAAAGATGCACAACATTATGGTGGATCAGATCTGCTGAACCATTAGTTACCAGTACTATGTTTTTTATAATTTTAACTGAGGGTAAAAATTAGAAATTTTTGTTGTTTTTGCATTTCATTAAGAAAAAACAAATACACCAACTTTATGAAAAATCTTTGTTCAAAACAACAATTCCACTGTAGAATTTTTTTTCAAGTTGGTTACTTAATCTCACTGAAACACACTGGAATAAGCTTTGAAAGAGATTTGAACTTCGACTAGCATGTGTAAGAAAATGTGTGTGTCCTTTTAAATGAGACAAGAAGAGCAGTTACAGCTCTGTTGTTTCTGTGATCTGAAATGGACTCTATGAGAGTGTCTAGAATAATTTGTGTTTGTGTGTTTAACTGTGAAATGAATGAAAGGGAGATGAATTCTTTTTCCTAAGATTCAGTATTTCATAAATTGGTTTCTCTGCCTAGTCTTATTAAAGGCATCCACAATGAAGCTAGAGTTGCATATTGAGTTTTGAGGATTTTAACAGAAGAAGGGAGGTTTTTATCCATCACCTTTTAAACTTCTCTTTGGGGGAATTTTATGTTTTAGAGAATTAAGTTTTATTTCTAGTTTCATTTGACAAGTATCCTTGGTTTAAAACAAAAGTGTGATTTTTTTTTTCCTATTGAAGTAATAAGACAAAGAGCAGGCAAAGGATATAATGAGAAACAAACAAAAAAAATATCCCTCATTATTGTATCTCTGCTCACCTAAAAATGTTTTAAAGTTTTAAAAAATCTTGATCAGCCAATACCTTGTCTTCTTTACTAGCATGATCAAATTACTGGTCATTTCTTTGCACTTTGTTTAGCTGCAGAGAAAATTTTTGCCAAACTAACAAATTTGTGAGGTTTAAGTGATGTGGAGAAGATAAGTTCTGTCAGAGAAGAGGTGAAAACTTGCTTGTTTTTATTTTATGTGAAATGTAAAAGGTGGAGTGAGTATACCTGAAAATGCTTTAAGATGATCAGCAAATCAAACCATTTTGAAAATGTTTTGTGAAAAAACAGTGAATGAGAACTACACCTGTACCTATCTACCTTTATTTAAATGACAGTAAAAAAGGTAAAAATTCTACAAACTAGACTTTACCATTAAACAGTTTTAAATATTAAGATGCCTTTGACCCAAAATTGAGTATCAACAAAGACAGAATCAAAGCTGTGAAAGTCTGAGGAGGCATCTGGACCTTTAAAGGGATCCAAGGATGCACTGGTAATTTGTCGTGTGTGGAATTGCAAATACAGGTGATGGATAATAGAAGATAAATTGGATTAATAATATAGCCTGGGAAAATCAGTAAGGCTTTCTTTTCATAAATGCAGTGACTTGAGGGTTTGTTTTGGGGGTTTTTTTAATGATTCTTCATTAATTGCTTTAAAGGTTGAGAAATGTGTCAGATTTCATTAGGCTATGTGATACCAACACATCTCTGTAAATATTTAGTATTTTAGAGCTCATTTTTGCTTGGCTAAATTTTAATTAATTTTGGACTGCTGTCTTGGAGATTTCAACAACCTACTGAGGCCTGTAGGGTGCCTCTTTGTACTTCAACAAATAATTATTTGTATTTCTGTTTCAGTTGAATAAACTGAAAAGAAAAATCTCACTTGCAGGATTTTAGGGTTTTTTCATACTTGATCAAGTTAGTTGAACAGCAACTCATTGAAATTGCATTATTTGTTGCTTTTTACTTTGACCACTGTTTAAAATATGAAACAATACTTTTTACTGATTATCATTAACTTCATAAATGGAACTAAATCTAATTAATTCTTTAACATTGATTTTTTTTTTTTTTTTTAATGGTCCGTTCTGAATGACATTATGCCTGTTAGAACAGGCTCCCCCAGGGAAGTGGTCACAGCACCAAACCTGCCAGAGCTCAAGAAGCTTTTGGACAATGATCTCAGACGCCTGGTGTGGATCTTGGGGCTGTCCTGTGCAGGGGCACAGGAACTTTTGATGATCCTTGTGAATTCCTTCCAACTCAGGATATTTTATGTTACATCTAAAACAGTTTCTGTCAGGTTTCTTCAGTTGATTTTTTGATGGACTGTTTAAAAGACGTGTAGTGAATAATCTTGATAGTACACAAAGACCTACTCATTTTAGGTACCATTCTGAAAAACATTTTTGTGCTCAAGTGCTAGGAGCAGTGAACCCCATTTCTTCAATTTTTTTTTTTAAGATTTCTATCCAGCATATTGTGGTGATTGTGCAGCTGGGAGGAGGAGAAATTTTCTGAACTATAGTCTCCACCAGCACAAAAAAGTAATTTACAGATGTGCTGTTCTGGCCTAGAGTACTTTTTATCCTAAATAAATGTATTATTCCCAGGGTCATTTTGTGTAATTTATTTTAATATAAGTGTCTTTCTGACTCTTAAAATGCTTTTAAGTTACACCACTGCCTAAATCCTAACTTAAAAGAAAGAAACTAATGGAAAGTGTTTACTGCCTCAAAGGTAGCTCACTAGTTACAATTTCTTAGATGATGTTTTTACAGTTTTATTGGATTACTCTGACACTTCTTCCTCACTGGTGAATTGGCTGGGACTGACCTGTGTCGGGGCATTTCAGGGCTAGGCCCCCTCCAGAGGCAGCTTGCTGCAGCCATACTGGGCACTAAGACATAATGGGGAACATTTTGTGCATGCCTTGTTTTGTGGTGTTCTGGTTCTTTGTGCCTGAAAAGTTGCACATTTCCTGAGAAATGTCGTAGGATACAACATTGTCCTGGTGTTTTCAAATTGTAAGCATGCAGAGGCATTTCAGAACCTAGGGTTTTTGTGAGTAATGTAGATGACTGTGTATGATGACTCTGCCAAGCCTGGAGCAAGTAAGTTTCACTGGGTGTTGTGCTGCCTCGGCTGGATTAATAGTACGGTGCAAAGTACCAGCACTGAAGATGGATGAAATCTCTGCTTTGCTTCAGCCAATGCTGTAATTGAAGTGCAGAAAAATTCTCCCAATTGATAGATGAAAATTTTCTGTTACCTGAATGCCATGAAACAGTTTGTTTTCATAACTTACTGATTTTTCTGGTATAAAGCCTTTGGAGCTGTACTTTTCTTACCTAATCATGAGGAAGAATGCAGGAGGAGTATCTGAATTCATAAAATGACCTTCAAGAGTTTTGTAGCCTCGGTGATACATATTGATACAAGAACTGCTAATTAAAAAAAAATTTACAGACTGAGGTTTAAAAAAATTCTTCCCTAGGCAACTGGGTCTCCGTGAGTTGGAACTGCCCTAGCTTTGCCAAAGCTCTTCCTTTGAATACAGTGTAATACAGTTTGCTGAGGGATTCTTAGTGATGCCAGCAGTAATGTGTTACATGTAGTCTGTTATACTTAATGCATTTTATCTGATAGAGCTTTAATACAAAAAGATGTTGGGAGCAGGCCCAGAATGCCCTGGAGTGGGGGAATCCACTCCTTGCTGGGCTGTAGTATGAGCCTTCTTAGTGTTTCTAGTTGACCCTGTGAAGCAGTAACAGGAGGATACAGTAACAGCTGTAAAAGGGCAAAGCAGCGTTAGGTGATTAGACACCGGACGGTGTGTGAGTTTTCGTCCATCCAGGCTGAGAAAGACTGAAATTCAGTTACTTTCTTGGGCAGGTACTTTACTTACTGAATTAAAGTAGATCTGCATTCATTTCCCTGCTCAACTGTGTTTTCAGTCCAAGTGCAGTTGGTAGCATTTTGTCTGAACTCAGCAATTTGGGTATATACTGAAGTGTGTTCTGAATATACATACCCACTGGAACTTTGCCCTTTACAGTGCTTACATAGAAGGACAACCACTTCACATGTGAATATAGGCGTGCAGGAGATTGAGTGCTTCAGTAGTTGAATTATTCCTTGCTGAATTTTAGTTCCTTAAGGGAAAGCTGAATATAGCTGACTCACAATGAAGCAATTGTTTTGATTTTAGTTCTAGAGACGCTTCCTTGGGCTTACACTTTTATGCATATATGTGCATGTGTGCATGCTTTCCTTTAGCCAGACGATTCTTAATTGTTGGGAGAGTCTTTCTTGCTTACGTATTTGTTTCCTTTCAGTTAATAATGGGACTTAGCACTCAAGGAGCAGAGAAGAAGAGTGCTGCGTCTATTGCCTGCTTCCTGGCAGCCAACGGGGCTGACCTTGGCATTCGTAACAAGAAGGGTCAGTCCCCTCTCGACCTCTGCCCGGATCCAAGTCTCTGCAAAGCATTGGCTAAATGTCTCAAAGAAAAAGTCAGGTTTGTACAGTAATAAAATACACAGTTTCCAAATCTCTGCTTTCCCCAGAATAACTGATTTATTTAAAATGTTGAGCCCTTAATTAGTAATAGCTAATTAAACCATACAAATCTGGGGGGTTGGTAGGGAGGTTTGTACAGTAATAAAATACTTGGTTTGTTTTTGGTTTTGTTTTTTTGTTTGTTTGTTTTTTGGTTTGGTTTGGGGTTTTTTTGTTTTAATTCTTTAGGTTTTTATGGTACACTGAATGCTATTCACAAACACATTAATTGAAACTTACCCAAGTCTTAGAGGACTTCCATGCATATCAGTATGGGAGAGGGGAGAATGGGAAGGTGACAGTCTTCAGGTGGGAGTTGGTAGAACTTCAAAAGGGGTCGGGGAAAAGTCCCTGGAAGAATAACTAAGCATTGCAGACAAGTTGGCCTGGGAACTTGTGAAATCTCTGTCCATACAACTTCTAATGACTGAAACAAGTAAAGCCTGATATAAACTGATAGGAATTCAGTGTTGATGCTGCTTTGAGAAGGTCACCTACTGAACCAACTGTATGATTCTGTGAAAAGAGAACGGGCGGGTAGGTCTGATGTCTTTAGGAATTACAGTTTCAGTGAAATATCATGTTATCAGGTCCATGATTAGATGATTCCCCTTGTCCTAGTTACGTTCCACCCCTGTTGCTGCAAATGATTCTCATCTTTAATTCCTGTGTGGAAATCAAAACTGTCCTTTTAAAATGTGACAAAGAGAAGCTGTTTTTATTGATGTTGCCCTGGTAAGGCGTAAGGTGCTTATTTCCTTTCGGAATCTGTGTGTGTGTGTCCCTGCGTCCCGGCCCCATCCCTCGGCGCTTCCCCCTCGCCGCCCGTGGCGGGGGCGGCGGGAGGTTGGGCACGGGCGCCCTCTGCGGGCCAGCGCCGCGCGGAGCTCCGGCCCGGGCCCGGCACTGCCAGGGGCCCATCGGCATCACAGGGCGCGGCTTTGTTAGTAAAGCAAGCTCTTAGGACCAGAGGGGGGGACTTCTTACGTTCACAACGCGATATCCTGACTTGTGCGTCCTGTTTCTGTACAATGCCTTATCCGATTGTGTGACCTTGCACTCCAGTGTCAACTGTACTTCTTGGAAAAGGCAGTTCAGATTGCTTTATGATCATATATTGATGCCTGAGTGTGTAGGAGTATACAAGCAGCCAGCTGATGTGCATTTTAAATTGAGTGGGTTTTTAAAATTCTTAAAAGTTTGACTGCAAGGTTTCTTTGTAGTGGCCAGGTTGGTTCCCGAAGTCCGTCTATGATCAACAATGATTCTGAAACCTTAGAAGAATGTATGGTGTGTTCAGACATGAAGAGAGATACTCTGTTTGGCCCATGTGGCCACATTGCTACGTGTTCTTTGTGCTCACCACGGGTGAAAAAATGCCTCATCTGTAAAGAACAAGTTCAGTCTAGGACAAAGGTAAAAACCTCTGAAATTTGTTGGCTCTCTTTCTTTAATAATGTAGAAGTTAAAAAAAAAAANAAAAAAAAAAAAAAAGGAGGTCAAAGAAATATACATCTTTTATGTGGTAGTATTATGCCTTACACATGTCTCACTGGATGGAATTAATTTTGCATCATAATGATATCTTGCTCTTTTCTGTTTGGCTGTCATACCTACCTCTTCCTGCCTTGCAATGTCTTTATTGTTCAGGTCCTCAGAGTTCCTGATGCAGTCACCTGAGGATGCTTTGTTGAAATAGACTATTTCTGCCCTGCCATATCTTTTCTTCATGTTAAGATAAATTGCTGCTTTTTCTGAAGTATAATTTCCCTCAGTAATATTGAGTTCTTCTATTCCTTAGGGCTGCTTGAAAGATGATTTGCCTGTAAACTGAGTTAAGATGTGCTTGTTTCTGTAGTTAATAGTTACTTTCAGATTTCACCTTTATTTTTTTGGAAACATGAGTTTTATTACGCTGTCTTTTTCCTTCAGAGAATCAACCAGTCATGCCCTATTTTGGAGACCAAGGTTTCTCAAATGGTTACTCCTAAGTAGTTTTGACTATCTGGGTACATCCCCCTTGCTTTTCTGTTTGAGTATTCTTTTATTCCTTGTAATAACCAAGTCTTGTCCTGCCTGTTTTTAGCTGTTTAAAAAAACAAATCGTGTTCAGCACTTANCTGTTTGAGTATTCTTTTATTCCTTGTATTCACCAATTCTTGTCCTGCTTTTTTTTAGCTGCTAAAAAAAGACATCATGTTCAGCACTTGGATTTATGTTTGGTTTTGGATTGGCTTTGGGGTTTTTTACTGTTTGGATTTGGTTTTTTTTACTTTTTCCAACAGATTTGATTAGTCTGCTTCTGTGGTATGTTTTTTTCCTCTATCTCAGAGTCAGTATAAAAATTGTAAAGTTGCAGTGTATTTAATACTCACTCTCTTATTCTTCTTATATTTTTCNTTTTTTTTTTTTTTTTTTTTAGGAAACTCAACTGTTTGGATTTGGTTTTTTGGTTTTTTTTACCTTTTCCAACAGATTTGATTAGTCTGCTTCTGTGGTATGTTTTTTTCCTCTATCTCAGAGTCAGTATAAAAATTGTAAAGTTGCAGTGTATTTAATACTCACTCTCTTATTCTTCTTATATTTTTCACTGTTCTGTATTGAGTATGTTCAAAAGCCAAATTTTACCATAGTGGGAGCTCCTTTTCTCTAGACTTTCTTCATAGTCAGTGAAAGGGTTCTGCCACTGGGTGAAGCGAAGTGGGAGTTCTGCCCTTACTCATCCATCTGAAGAGGCTAATCTATGGAAGTCAGCTTTCCCAGGTGAAAGCCAAACTTTGTGGATAAACCTTCCTTCGATTCTTTTTGCTGAATTAGTTTGAGAGATTGGAATATCTGGTCAATACTTTTTTATACTTTTCTGTAGAAAAACTTACAGTAGTATCTGCAAGGCTAAGAAATGAATGAATCAGGACAGCAGTTCTATGAACTGGAAGAGGTGATCCAGGCCAGTGTGAATGGAATTGTATGTGATGTCTATGATTATACTGTGTATGCCCCATCCCTGGCAGTGTTCAAGGCCATGTTGGATGGGGCCCTGAGTGACGTGGTCTGGTGGAAGGTGTCCCTGCCCATGGCAAGGGTTGGAACTTTGAGGATCTTTAAGGTCCTTTCCACCCCAAACCATTTGATGATTCTATGATATATACAGCTCTCACATAAAAGGACTTGAGAAACACTAACCCAAAATATTAAAACATTTCTGTGCAAGTACCTTTTAAGTGAACTTCATGGGATCATAGAATGTTGGAAGGGGCCTTTAAAATCAGTCATGTAATCGACACCTAATACAGTGCAGTGAGCAGGGACCTCTTCCACGAGATCAGGTTGCTCAGAGCCCTGTCCAGCCTGACCTTGAATGTTTCCAGGGATGGATCATCTACTGCCAGTCTGGGTAACCTGTTCCAGTGTTTCATGACCCTCATCATAATAACTTTCTTTCTTTCTTAAATCTAGTCCAAATCGGCTTTCTTTTAGTCTAAAACTATTAATCCCTGTACTGCTGCAACAAGCCCAGCAAAAAAGTTTGTTCCCATCTTTCATATAAGCACCCTTTAAGTACAGAAAGGCTGTTGTAAAATTTTCCTGGAGACCTCTCTTCTCCAAGCTGATCTACCCTGATTTAAGTATCTATGATGGAATAAAGAGGGAGAAAAGAAAAAAGAAAAAGAAATTCTGTGCCTGTCATTGTACTGAATATGTAAAAATTCCTAGCAAATACGTGTTCTTAGAAGCTAGTGTGATAACTCATTTAAGTTGCATTCTGAGATGTTGAATTAATTAAAAACCCCACTAGATGGAGATTATTGAAGCCTATGTGTCTTGCAAATTAAGTAGAGAGCAGGAGATAACACTTTGCTCATGTGTTTGTTGTTCTTTGCAGATTGAAGAATGCGTAGTATGTTCAGACAAGAAGGCAGCAGTGCTCTTCCAGCCTTGTGGTCACATGTGTGCCTGTGAGAGTAAGTCACTTTATAAAATCTCTTTTTGAAGTAATCATGAAACAGAATATTTTTAATCAGATTGCTAAAAGACCATTAGTAATCTGATTTCAGGTTCAATTTACTTGGTAGTCTGGTGTCATCATCAGAATTTTGGCATTATTTGTTTTGCTGGTACTAACTGGAGGACAAAGTGGAGATTTTCAAATATTTAGAAAGTGTGTGTTCTTTATCTGATTTATTTAACTGGAGGTAGGCTTTCTCACAGAAGCCTACTGTATATAGTTAACGCTTTGGAAGTAATTAGAATTAATTTTGTTGTTTTGTTGTAGCTTTTTGAATGCATTCAGGTATGCAAATGGTGTTTTTAAAAAATATTGTAAATAAATACTTAGTATACTTTGTTACTAACCTACAGATTTGCACAAGGGCTGTATTTTCCTCAAAAAGTCACTTCATGTATCTTTGCAAAGAGCACCAGTTATGGTTCACTTTGATTTATCCTGTGTAGTGAAAAAGTACATAGGAGATCTCCAGAAATTTTTTGGTTTTGAGTATATGTGGATGAGAATGCAGCTATCACCTTGTTTCCAGATATTTCAGGGCTTTGTTGAAGGTTCATTTCCCTAGAGAAGAGCAGTCCTTACTGATGAGGATCTACATAAGTGGGAAGGTAATCATTCCCATGAGTAACTGCTTACTTGCGCTTGCTAAAGAAGTCTAGTTTCTTCCTCTGTTCTGACTGAGGCAGCCGACATCGACTCAGTGACTATAGTTAACCTGATCTGGTCTCTTTCACTGTCTGCAGATGAAAGATGATGAGAGAAGTTTTTTTTAAATCGTTTCCCAGGAAAGACGACAACAAAAAGATTGATTACTGTGGTGAAGGATTTCAGCAGCGCAGTACATGTTACCAAGTCTAAGCTGTAACAAGGACAGCAAAAGGTTTAACAGTTGTAGATGATTTCTTTCCAGATTTTCTTCTGGACATCTTGTGAAAGCAGGATGAGAGTCTTCAAGTTTGTGTATTTTATAGGACCCACTCTCTTGGTTCACAAGTGAGTGTTTATGAGACAATAACCTGTCTTTACAGCCCCCTTTCTAGGATTATGTCAAAAGATGTAGCTTTACTCTTAAGGGTAAAGAGCTGCACCTCTTTTCCCCTGGAGCATTAGGACAGTTAGTGAGATCCTGTGTTCTAAAGAAAAAAGCAGAAAGCCAGGACATTCTTGGAAGTTCTGGTCTCTAATTCTTGTGGAGAAGACATCCATTTGGAGAAAGAGGAACCTGTTCACTTGAAATACCTTGAAAGGAGATAGAGAGTAGATGTACTTTGATTCCCAAACAGGACATTGTTTAGGTGGGATTTGCAGAAAATTATATGGAGATAAACTCAAGTAGTTCTTTGTATTACAAGCATCTGTTAAGTCATTGCTGTGTAGTTACTCTGAATAAACAAACTCATGGATAGAAAAAAAGAAGAATGAAGTGGGAAGATTCAGAGTTGATTTATTTCTCTGTTCCCTCAGACTGTGCAAGCTTGATGAAGAAATGTGTACAGTGTCGGGCAGTGGTTGAGCGAAGAGTGCCTTTCATAATGTGCTGCGGAGGGAAAGGTACAGAAGATACCAGTGATGATATTTGTGAGTGACTCCAGAGCCCATACTATTTCATGTTCCTCCACCAACTTATTCTCATTCTCTGAAATGATATAAATAATTCTCTCCTTTCTGAAGAGAAGTTTAATAAAAACAGTGTTAACCCAGGTATGCCTTTGCTATTTGCACCACTTTCTGCCATCGGTAGCAGCGAATGTGGTAACACCACCAGTCATTACACTGGAGAGTTGCATCCAGCGTTTGGAGTAGAATCCAAAACATGTGTGATGACTTAGCCACTTATTAATGCCCTGAGAAGCTGAAGATTGTCTGTGATTGTGCAAATGAGCAAAGAATTTTATTTTTTTTTAACTCTGATACTCTGAAGGAAGGTAAGTGTTTTACATCTAGGTACACGCAACTTTCATGAGACAATATCCAGTTTTACATCTCCTGCTTTGACTAGTTTTTAAACTTCTTGTGACTTATTTGAGTAATTTCTGTGAATTATTTGTATTTGCTCTGCATGTGTATGTGTGGTACACAGTATTTCAGTTGAGAGTTCATTCTTGTCATAATGTTCTGAAATAGATAAATATAAGACTGGTCATTAAAACCAGGTTTTCAGTACTGACACGGGAAATTTAAGACTTGACAGTTTTTCTTTCATATAGTAATATTGCTTCCCAGATCAGTCAAATATAGGAATATTAATCTCAGCATGTTCAAATTTTGCACTAACTACTTCCAAGACACTTGGGCAATTTTCAACACCAAATAGAATCATTTCTATAGATAAAAAAGTCATTTCAATGTCAAGGAATTTGGCTCTTTTTTCTTTAAACATGTGCAAAAAATACTTACGTCAGGAACTTCACTGACAAATAGGAATTCTGAAAACATTAAGGGACCACAAGCATCATTATTATGGAAATAATTGTCAAAGAAGTGTTGCCACTAAACTTAAAGAAATTCTTTGTTGAGCTGCAGTGATGATGTAGTGAATTTAATTCAATTTTCAAAGATAGTTGACTAAGATTTGTTTCAGGTAATTGAAAATCTGTAGTTGTGACACTGGAAATAATTATTCCTGGTTCGTTAGATTGCTGCGTAATCACAGCTCTTTGTTTTCTTTTAATGTTACAGCAAGTGGAAACATTCCAGTTTTGCAGAAGGACAAAGACAACACTAATGTCAATGCAGATGTACAGAAGCTGCAACAACAGTTGCAAGACATCAAGGAACAGGTAAAAGTGCTGGATAAAAATTTTAAGAACCACTAAGTGCAAGAACCACTTGATTGAAAAAGCTAATGCATCCTCTATTATTTAAAGCAAAATGACATGTTGAAGTGCATCAGGTCTTAAACTTTAGTTAGAAGACCAATATTTTCCATGTGATGTGGCTTGTATGTCCTCTATGTACAGGACTAAAAGAAAAAATCCATTGGCCATGTTTGATAATTCATCTGTTAGAGCATGTGTGCTGATGTGACTAAAAAAGGATTCTCTGCCCAGTCAGTACATTCCCTGAGTGTTTAGCTGACCTGAATGTATAGGTACAGCAGAAGCTGTGATAAAAGTAGATCATCTGCATTGTTCTGTATCTACCTTAATCTTGACTTGCCTGTTCCTTAACTGCCTTGGAACAATGGCTGAAGGATATAGTGAACACGCTCTTCAAAAAACTGTGTGACTCCAAGGTTAAAACTTTGACATTATTAGACATGTAGTTCAAATATTTGGAATTTAAATGTTAAGGTTTATTTTCTTAATTAGGTATAGTGTTTGCAGATCTTTCAGCAGTAAGGATCTGGAGCATTGGACTACTGAATGAGCTTACTCTCTTAGAACCCTGATCATGTGACTTTTTGCTTCCATGTGTATAACACAATTGGAAGAAACTTTTCATTTTCATGGAAACTGAGGTGTTCTAGCTTGCCTTTTCCTCTGGTAGGCTTACAGCAGTCCATAATACTTCAGTGATGGCATTATCATATCTAGTCCTGGTAGTTGTTGGATTCAGCTGTTCATGTGCATGAAAGCCAGGGCTACAACATTTAGATTGCCAGTTGTAGGGCCTGTGTTTCTAAATGCCTTAAATTTGAGAGCTGATATGCTCAACTGAATGTCTGTGAAGAGCTGTTCCTGTCATATGGTGACTGGGCCAGCACCCCAGTAATAGAAATTCAAACCAGTTTCCTGTGTAGTTTTTATCTGTAAAGAACATGCAGATTGAAGTTTGTAATTTGAAAATGGATGTCTGTCTAACCTAGAAACTCCAGATGTTACTGTCATCTTCTGATGTCTTGCATCCGCTGTTTAGCTTCTGCTTTACTTTTTACTCAATGCTAACATTGAGTGGGAAGAATAGGTTATTCTTTAGGCATTTGAAATGATGTATGCAAAAGGTGTCAGATGCATGCTTAAAAGCAAGTAATATGTTTTCTTCAGATACATTTTTTTCAGGGTACTTTAGGAGTTAGAGAAGATCAGAGTTATTTTTGGGTGTGCTGATATTCTTATGTATAGGCAGGTGAAAAGAAAGCTACTTTATGTTACAGTTTTTCTTCTTGATTAGATGTGATCTCAGGGGTTTTTTGTCAGTTCTCCTTAGGTGCTATTTTATTCTCTATGATGTTATCTAACGTTTGGGATTTTGCTAGCCAGCAGCCAGAATTTTTCTAGCCTCTGACTAGAAAGAGATGGTTCTGGTCATTCCTTTTGTGCTCTTGGCTTGAGACTCCTGTGTTTTCGTTAGTGTCTTTTGTGCTTAGTCTTGTGACAGGGCAAGTTGTATTATACTTGTGAATAGCAAGTCAGATTTGATTAAAATTGATGATCTCATCTTTTAAATTTGTGGTTGAAGTTATGCACAGCATTCCACTGTAATTGTGTATTCTTTTGATTTGTGCTGTAACAGTTCAGTCTTTGTGTTCAATTGGTATTTTTCTACTTAAAATTAATTTGTTCTCTTTCAGCAGGTATAAACCTTTGTTTCAACTCATACCTTCAATGATAATCTAATATGTTAGTGCAGCAAGCTTTTAAAACTATTTCTGGTGCCAAGCAGAAGTGATGCTGATGTCAACAGAATCTCCCACATCTGATGACCACACCATTCTTCAGGGATTCCCTGAATGTGAACCCTTTTGACTGTAATTGCAATACCTTCCATACTCCATTTCATACATAATCATCATCATCCATCTAATATCTTACGTATGTTCCTTCACCATACTTACATCACTTTCTTCTTACTTAAAAAACAAATTTATTTTGTCACTGTGCACCTATATATTGTTGTAAAAACTGTTCTTAATAGTGAGGAATTGATACTTCAAGCAGTTTAAAACACCTTGTTAGTGACAAAAAATTATCTGAGTTGCAAACCCAGTTATACTTGAGGAAGAAGTAATTCTCTCATAGAATAGGCATAATGCTCTTTTATACTATTGGTTTTCCTTCAAAAGATGGGAGTCAAATGTTTCAGGCAGATTAAAAATGTGATTTCATGCAGAGGATGTTCTAACAAGTAGTGCAATAGTTACTGCTTATTTCTCACTCCTTATTTTCTACTGCCCAAATAGGGCATAAGGCTTGCAGTGAACTCTGTTTCAAAGTACGTGTAAGATGGTGGTTAAGTAAGGAGTTCTTCTTCAGAGTTGGATAAAACTCAGTTATCTGGGCTTGTATCCCACTGGGAAACTGCTGAACTAATTGAGTAAGCCTGTCAGAAGAGAATTGTGTAGCAAACAGGAAGCTTGTTACTCTGCCAGCTGAGTCTTCCTACTGTGTGAAGTAACTTAAGTTTTATTACAGTATCATGTTAAGAAATAAAACTGCTAACATATTTTATATACTCTGCTTTTGTACTAAGCAGGAAAAATAGGGCAATTTTCTAATACTGCGTATCTATAAAATGAAAATATTGGGATTTCTGTCCTTTACTGAATTAAACAGTTCAAAGTAATGGTGTTTCAACAGACAGTATTTTTTGATTATTTCTGTTTTCATTTTAAAATGAAAAATGTGTAGCATTTGGAGAGAAACAAAGCCTTGTAACTTCAGTAATTCTGACATGATATTTAGACACAAAAGCAAATAGCTAAAACATAGAATAAAGGCTACACATTGGGGATTTTCCCAAAGATGAGTGTTTGCTTTGTCAGTCCTTTCTGAAAGGTGATCATGTCAATGCTGTCAAGTTATAGACACTTGTCACACCTGTGCATTCATTGCTCTGGAAATAGCTGTTTCACTTGCACTTGACATCTGTGAGTTACTGAAGGAGGAATACTCTAAAGGTCCCATTGATGTGTGGGATGTGAAGGTGATGACTTAGCGTGAGTGGAAAAATGAGCAGGACTGACTGACTGACAGACATTCAGTCTTCTATAGATTTGTTACAGTACTGTGTAAATTCTGGCAAAGCTGGAGCATGCCCCCCTTCAGGGCTTTTTTTAAACATAACTTGACCTAAGGTTTTACCTGGAGGTTTTATTTTCCTGCTAGCGCATTATACTAGTATCCTGGAGATTAAAATAGTAATTTGGCCAGATTCCATGCCAATTTAAACTCTTAAGCAAAAATATGGTGAGTTTTTTTGGTCTTCAGTTAAGCTATCTACCCTAGGAAGTAATACCTAATGATTTCATAGAAAATGAGCTTTAGGGTTTTTCTGAGTAGGGTACCTTGGTATGGATTCTCTCTCATGTGATGAACAAATTGAAGTAGAACCCCAATGATGAATACAAAAGCAAGTCACAGGTGCAAGATGGTGATAAAATGAATTTGTATTTGAAATACAAGCCTTGTCAGTATTTCATATTATGTATGAGATCAACATTTGTAATTGTTAGATACATGTAGTATATCTCAGATACAGGACATCTTAGATTTGATTTGATCTGATCTGTAGAATGGTCTTAACAATTTTCACCTGTTGTAACATCTGTTCATTTACTAACATTTGATAAACTGTTATAAATGAAATCCTCATATGTCTGCAATATGTTTATGGTGAAGGAACATGCCTTATGAAAACTTCAATTTCTGCACATGACAAAAGGTGAAAGACATTGTTCCTTGTGGCTTGGTACAAAATGAATTTTGCTGTTGAAGAACTTTGGGCATTGACTATCACTTCACATTCAGCAATTAAAATTGATTTTAAAAGTTTGCTGTGCTGCTGTTATGAGTGAAGGTTACAGATTTACTAAACTGTTCTTTATTTGAGATTTGAGGTGCTCTTTTGGTTAAAAATCTAGGTAACTTCCACAAAGTACTAAATTTTTACGTATCTTATTGGTAATGCAATGTTTTTATTCCTTCTGTGGGTGTCGAGTGCTTTGTGTTTACAGGTAAGTATATGAATGGCTAGGTAGCCTGAGAAGAAATTTGTAAATCATTACCCAAGCATTGCATACATCAAGCTGTTTATGTTTTGTTCCCTGGAAGATGACATGATGTAAAGGAGGATGTTTCTAAAGAATATTTCAATGTTACAAACTTGCGTAATGATATTGAAAATATAATGTCAGCCTACTGCTGGATTGCCTTAATTAAAGGAATCATATTTAGAAAAAAGCTACATAGTTGTTTGTGTCATGATGGAGTAGGAAAAGCCCATACATTGTAAGTCAGTGTGGAATAAAAATGGGATTCAAAAAAAAGCCCAATTTAACTTAATGGCTGTGGCAATTATCTGCTGTGTTTAGGGTGACATATTTGTTGTTAAATTTCAGCACTTTATATGTTACGTACTCAGTACTGTATAACTAAACCACTGACTATTTAACCTGTCAAAATCTTTTCCAGACTATGTGTCCTGTCTGTTTGGACCGCCTGAAGAACATGATCTTTCTGTGTGGCCATGGAACGTGTCAGCTTTGTGGAGACCGAATGAGCGAGTGCCCCATATGCCGCAAGGCAATTGAGCGGAGGATCCTTCTGTATTAAACAGGGGCTACTGTCTTTTACTAGGCTGTGAAAGAGTAAGGACATGTTGGTGGTTTAAACCTCTGTAAGTTTGAAAGTCAGTAAAGGGTTCTGATGAAAACATTTCTAATACTGTAGCACAGGTTTGTTACATAGTAATTGTTTAAAGACTGTGAACACACCAAATAAAAGAAACAGTATTTGAACAGTCAGCTTGTAGCTTTACTCTTAAAAAACATCTAAGCCTAATGCTAATTTAAAGTAAGTCTTTTTTTCATTTTGTTTCTGTCTTCTTCCCCTTAAAGTTTAAAGGGACAATCTTATTTTGGTTTTGTTCATGTGTACCAATGTATGTATCAGATATCAGTGATGTAAGGGAATTTTTTTTATATTGTCAGTTACTACCAAACATAAATATTTAGGATTTTTTTTGCTTTATGCTTTTCTGGAGAGTGTCGGCATTTCCTGTGACAGTTTTGATTCACAGTAATTTCTATCCTGAAATACACAGTCATGAAAAATCAATACAAAACATATATACAGTAGTAATAAATATACTATTCCCATAAGGTCATGCCACAGAATACAATGTTAAGGTATTTCTGACTTTATCATGCCTTTTGTTCCTGAAGATGGGTTGCATAGGAAACAGTAAAAAGAAAAATCCGGTTTAGAAGCATTATGTTTCCAAAACAGCACTTTAGTCTAACAGGTTCAAGCTAAGTAACTTAAACAGTGAGCTTCATAATTCTGCTAATTACTTGACTTTCCATGGAATTGCTTTTAACTTGAGTGGAAGGGAGAACATTTGAGCAGTGGGTCAGTTATCCCTTTTAGATGAGTTAATTTGATCCATTGTGTAGAAGCACATACATGCAGAGCCATTTAAAAATTGTCAGTCTGTGCATTCGAAAAAACAGATTTTGCAAAAATTTCCTTTATTTTAAAGTGAGTTTTATTGTCTCCAGGCAAACAGTGTCAACAGCAAAAGAGCATATTTAATATTGATTATTCATCTAAGTAGGGTGTTAACACCAAAACTTATCTGTGAGCATTACTGAGTAATACTGCAAATGAAGATATTGCTGACAGAACAGTGAATTTTGTGAGCTCTGCCTAGTTGAGCTGGATTTGGCTGAAGGAGTTCGTTTTCACTGATGTCATAAAAAGCTGTTCCTCCTCACCCCCAAAATGCTACTGTTAGATTTAGGGACTTCAAACTATTAACATTTTGAAAAAAAATGCATTCTTTCATCCTTTTTGGTGGTAGAAAATACACTAATTTAAGGATCTTTTGTAGCTAAAAGGAATCTGTGCTTACTCCTAAGTGATTCAACAGTTTTCTGAGTGCATAGTTCATGTAGCCCTTTGCCATTGTGCAGACTTCATTTGGACGTGCTCTTGCAGAACATTAAAGAACTTTATGCTGGAGTCACTTAGGTGCCTTACTTGAAGCTAAGGTGAATTTATCATTGAATTCTCATTGCATGTGTCTAAAATGTGAACAAAAGGGTAGGTCAGGGAAAGATCTAAGTAAGGATAAAGATAGAATTGTGATCTTTCCGAGATAAATCAATGTGTCTTCTGAAACTTATGTTGATCTGCCTGAACTGTACAAATGTTGGCAAATGTCTCAGAAGACTGTTACTAATAAACTGTAAAGATAGACAAACCTTTAAGCAATAAGATTTAAACACTGAATAAAGTTTTCCAGGAAACAAGTACAGTGATATATTAGAAAAGTGTATGTAGAGTGGCTTTTAACACCATGAAGTGATGTAATACACAGCCTTACAATAGCTGTATTTAATCTTCATCCAGCATTCCAAATGTTCCTCATGATAGTGTTTTTTTCATTGGACACAATCACAGTTTGAAGTCACTGTATCAGTCTGATTTGTTTTGTATACTAGTGGTCATCTGTTCTCAGATAATCTGCATCTGTATTCTTGACCAAATGAAGCAGCCTTCCTTTTTTTGCTTCTTGGTTCCTATTACATAATGCCAAAATTTCAAGGAGTTCTGGAAAGTTTTTGATATAACGCCTGTTTTCAGTTCAGCATTTTGGTATCTCCACTTGAACTCGGCATGCATCTGAGTGTTCACTGCAATTTTCATTTGGGCAATACAAACGTCACTAAGGTTTTTGGTTTGGTTTTTGGGGGTTTGTTTTTCTTTTTTTTTTTTTGGTAGCATATTTGGCAGCTGAACTACAGAATAGTAGGCTTCAGTTTCTTGTCAGGCTTCCCCTGGAAATACTTCTATAATAGGATGTGCCATTTGATGATCCATTCTGAGTTTTAGCCTGTCATGTATCAGATTTGTACCTTGATTTCCTCTGTCTCTGGCAGACATATTTTGTTCTCTTAATTCCTCAAGGGGACTTGTCTGTACAGATGCAGGGTGTATCTCTTCTTGATAATGCGACTCAAAACTGAAACCTCAGTATAGCAGTTTGCATTTTCCTGATTCTTTTTTTGCTGGAACAAGCCAGAATTACTGGAAAGTATTCCAGATTAGCATCAGTTGAATAATTCAGCTAAGTTAGAACAGATCTGAATCATCCTAGGTAGGACACTGGATGTAAGATGTAAGCTACTGTTTAACACCCTCAGTACTTGAATATCATCACAGTCCTATGGAAATGGAGACAATGACTGAAGGTGTTGCTGTAGGAGCAGCTTTAGTGCCCTATACTGCAGTCGCAGTAGATGTGTGTGACTGCATAGGAGTTTGTGATTGGACTCATTCAGCAATGCTGTGTGCCAGTTGAAACTGAAGTATGTCAGCTTGATGCTATTTCAGTGCCAAGAAAAATAACTGAATTAGGAAAACTAGGAAAGCTAACCAAGATGCTTGAATTATTTATATAGGTCTCTTACTGACAGGAGGAAGAGCTGTGTCTTGTCTGGAGATGGCGATACCATTTGCCTTTCAAAAAACTTAATGAGGAAAAACGTTTGCAAATACGGTATCATTTATGGAAATATTTCTGTTCAGACCCTCTCTTTGCATTCAGGTGTAGAAGGTGAACTTAGTGTTGAGGAACCCAGTAAGCTCATTCACTTTATTCTGTTATCTGTGCAGTGTGCACAGAATGTGAATGTTTAATTGGATAGCACATACTTGAAGGATGAGAAGTTCACTTGAAAGCCAAAGGGGATCATAACAAGTAGTAGAGTTAAGGAACTATCACTGCACATCTGTCTTCAGCAAAAGATTATAAGTCTAAATTTCACCTAAGCAAAGTGAAAATTAGAAAAATCAGTAAGGCATTTATCTCTACTTAATTGTAAAATCATAGCATGTAAGGTTTGTTATGTCTACTCCCCAGCATTTAATAGCAATTTTGAAATTAAATGGAATTAAATATCTCCATTTATTTCTTGAAATAAGTAATGAGACACCTAAAAATATGTATTGTTCAATGTGAGGTATGCTCAGATGTTCAAGAAAAATACTTTCTTTTCCACTCATTAAGAGGCATAAACAGTCATATCACTACACAGTGGTTTAAAGTGTAAAGACAGCCTAAGAGGTTACCAGAATAAACTTTATAGTTGTAGATTGTTAACTTTTGTATAATTACCTTTGACACTTTTTTCCCCTCAAAACTTGTATCATCACTTATTGTGGCCCAAGCTTATATGGCACTTCTCAAAATCTGGGCTGCTATTACCTACTTTCCATTTGTTGGGTTACTGTGTATTTGTATGTTGGGGTTTGGACAAATCCCCTTTTCCTGAAGTGGATAACAAAAAACAAGCAAATTAGTTACTTTGTAAATGTAAAAGTTTGATTAGAACATGGTGTTCTTAACTTGGACTGGGTGAGAATATAGCAGATTTGCACAAGTACTTGTGCCTTGTTAGCATAGTCTTATGATTGGTATTTTAGCTTCTTTTAAAGACATGAAATGGTCTTTTAAAAATAAATAAATACTCTGTAGATATTTTCTAGAGATGAAGGTTTATGTATGTGTAATTATCTTTAGCAGTATTAACTGCAGTTAGTGTAAACACTAAATTGTTTGACGAAGCTGCCTTCAGCCAGTGATCTGAGCTTCCTCTACAAAACTAATTGTCAGAAATTTAATTTTACTCTTCCAGTAGCAGCTGGTGAACCGTAAGAGCCTGTCCTGTTCTTTGTGCTGCATGGGTCAAGTTTTCACTTAAAAAAACCAAACCCCAACAACACTACAGTCTAACCTTTAGCAGTGCTACCTCCTTTCTGTCAAAGTGCTGAATTCTTCTCTAGCTGTTCGTTGTCTTTGGAAAGGGGTGGGGAACGCATCAGTTTTCTTTTGCTTCATCAGTTTTAATGTCTGAATACATTGTGGAGGTTTTTTTACTGTATAAAATTACTGTGTAAATTGCATACAATAGCAGTGTGTGATTTGCCACAAAGTACATTGTATACCTGTGCATAAGTTGCTGGAATTCATACTGTTGTCTTTTTCTGTATTTCATAACTTGTTTGTGTTGACAAAGTGAAACTGTTGTCTGCAGAAGCTTTAGTATGTGCCATTTTTATAGCTAAGCCTGTGGTAAATACACAAGTTCTGACTCAGGGCTTTTTAACAACTTAAACACATTCACAATGTTCTTCAGCACATCTTGGAGAATACTAGAGATTTAATGACTGTACAGTGCCTTGATAGAACTATTGAATGGGCAGCAGCCATAGAGTCTTCACAGAATGCAAGTATCTTTTCAATCCAGTTAATGAGTTGACATTAATATAGTTGTAATGCCCTTGCCATGGATTTATAAACTTGTATAAACTTTCTGTAAAGGAAAATTGGCAAATTTAGATATTGTTAAGCTTTCTGAAAGCTGTTTAATTATTGCACTGGTCATGAGGATCTGAAGGGCATAATATTCAAATTTACAGAAGCAGTTTTGTGTCAAAGACAGCTGAGAAAGTTTTCTGTATGTGATGTTTTTAGTGTGAGGGAGAGGTCATTGTATAACATGTAAAAGTACCTGCTTTACTCTGATCTAGTGAATCTTTTGTAAGTGAGAGAGAAATAACCAACAACAAACCAGTATATTTGCATGCCATTTCATGATTAGAAAACTTTGTGTCATTTTGAGCTTCTAGGAAATACTTGATTTGTCCCAACCTTAGTGTCTTTATGAATACAAACTATTCATTTTAGAAAACAGGTTTTACTGAATCACAATGAACATTTTCACTTTCGTTAAAACTAAGTTTGTATTTTCTGTAAACAGTAGATTTTGACATGACTGTTTATTGGAGAAATTTAAGGTTACCTGTGTGAATGTAGTGTATTTCTGTATGCAGATAGCATTATATAATTGCTTACTTTAAAACTGCTTAGCAAGGTCTAAGCTTTTCAAAGGAAATGCTGATGTACTGTATGGTTAGTAAAACTTGTCATATAAGATGTATACTGACTTTTTCAAGAGCTTTGATTTAAAAATATAGTTGGACTGAATTAATACTGATTTTTTGCACACAGCATTGGAAAAGGGGTGGTGACTCATTTGTCTTCCTCCTTCTTAGTTCTAATGATGTTAGATGTCACCATGGAATTAGAAAATTGTATACCTGAAAAAATATTTGCAAACTTGGCTACTTGTTGGCATACAATGTTTAAAAGTGCACCAGACCTTATTGAGAAATTTTGCAGTCCAAAGTTCTTAAAAAACCTGGTTCTTTTATAATATGTTCCTGGAGAGTGAGTTTGTGGAAGCATCAGAAGTTCTACGTGCCTTTGAATCTCCAAGGTACTCAAACACTGTTAAAACAGCACAGTAGAAGTTCGAAGGGTGGATTATGTTGTAACAACAGAAAGGTTGATTTAAAATTATCTCTGGATTATGTGCAAATTTTTCTGTAAATATGCAGTTCATATTACTGTTCTACTGACCAGAGTTGCTGTTAAGTGTATGTTAGACTCTGTGTTTACTTGTAATTGAATGGCCTTTACAGATCTGGCTATGTGAATGTGATCATTTAAACAACTCCTGCCAGATACAGTAACTTCCATATTCTGAGACAACAGATGCTGCATCATAGTTTGTACTTTTAGGATTCAATTTAATGGATGCATTTGTAAAAAAAAAGAGAAAAATCTATGTAATCAAAGCCAACAAAACCAACCAGACTTACATGGCTTAGTGTTTTTATTTGTTCTAGTGTACAGGTTGAAAAAGAAACTGACAGAATAAAACGTTTGTTGCTCTTTCTCAGTTTCCATTTTTCAAGTTTCTTCAGCCTTGGTTTATATGACAGATCTGTATGCAAACAGTGTTTTCAAATACTTCTGAAAAAACTTTATTTTAAAATAATTGATGCAAATTATTGATTACATTTGAAGTAGCCTCTTGTTCTTTGCTTTGGGATTTGCAAGCTGTTCACATAATTCTCCTTATGTGTTCACTGAACATGATGGGAGCAGTGCTGGCATTGGTTCAAGACTTCATCTCTGTGGTGTGAAGGGTTTCAGCCTGCAGGTTTTGCTAGTGTTTGGTATTGATGGATTTAGATTTTGAGAAGGCTTTTTCATACTGTACAGTATAAATAATTATAATAATTTTATAACAGAAATACTGTGTAATGCGATTGCTTTCTGTATAGTGCACTTTGCTGTTCTAGGTCATTCCAGCTATGTCCCATATGCAATCATCTGTTTTTGATGGGAGTGGTGAAAGTGCGTGGAGATTTCCTTTGGATTTGACATGAATCAAATGCAGAGGGTGGTTCTTCATGGGTGTACTCTGCTTCATTTAGGGAGTAAAGATGAGCAGTAGTGTTGGAAAAAAAGCATTAGCCGCCTTTTCAGGCTTGGTTTTCAACCAAAAGGAAAAGAAATAGAAGTTGTTGGAAATAAAATCATTGAAGTTCTTGTGCTTTTTGTATCTATGCTCATGATGGTGACATGCATTGGAAAACTTTTGCTTTCAAGAATGAATCATACCAGCTTTTCTTGATACTTACAAGAAGGTTTTGGCTGAAAAATACGTCAGGGTTTAAAATAGTTTGTTCCCTTTTCAGTGGAATAGTATGTCCTTGCTTTCCAGGAGATATAGTAAGGTGGGAGTTTTTTGCAGTCTTTAGCAAGTGATGCTATGATGGATTAAAATAGTTTAAATTACATTAAAAATCAAGAACTGGCAATGTATAAATTTTAGTCTTCAGCAATGCAAGACTTCAAGTTATGGGAAAGTCATTGAAGTATCTACTACAATTAGGATTTATTGGCACTTATGTGACTGCTGTAGAGAAGCTAATAAACCTTAATTTCTGTAAAATTGCCTGAAATTGTGCTTACACACTTGTGAGACTATAGTGACCTCTTGTTTAACTGCATTTTCCTTAGAAATAAATCTGTGGGAAGTAAGGAGACAAACTTAATTCTGAGCCAATTTCCCCACTGACGTGTCTGAATCCTACAATGTGTGAGTGTTTCTCCCACAAGGGGTCAGTAGCACCCTCCATTTTGCGCAAGTTTTTATTACAATATAAGCAGAAAGCAAACAAGGGATAAGGCTAATGATGATTGCATTAATATGTGGGTGGACCAGACCTCACTTGTCTCCTTCTTCAAGCAGGCTAAGTATAATTAGGTTATTTGCTGACTTCAGTAAGCACCATATTCTATCCTCTGACTCTCATGTGACACGAACATTGCTACTATTGATTAGGGCAAAGTTCCAGTGGAGTGTTTGCCTTTAGCTCTAGTTGAAAGTATTCAGTTAGTCAAGCTTCTTTTCAAAAGCATGCAGTTGGAGCAGATAAACTATATTAAAGAGCTTGTCCAGCGGGCAGGGGAAAAGAATTCTTGTATGAGTGTCCCACATATTCTTAATGATAACCACAGTCTCCCTAGATGGCTAGAGCTGATTAATATTTTCCACTCTATAGTAACACAGCTTATAGTTAAATATGCTTTGAAGCCTATCAGGCTGCTCAGTGGAAGGAATGTCCAGCTTCTCAAGGCTTCCCTGAGTATGCAAGTTACTTGAAGGCCAGAAGTTTGAAGTAACTTACAATATTTCTCCCAAGAGGCTGAAAAGACCAGAGAGCTATTCCTTCAACAAAAATTTCCATCCATTGCAGCAAAGTCATGTTTCACAAATAGTCATCTTGAGATGGTCAGTGTCATTCAGACACAGGTTCTTATGTGTGTTGAATTTAATGAGGGGCTTTCCTTACCTTTGTGTTTGCAACTCTTGTTATTCTGTCTGTCACATCTGTTGTGGAGTTTGTATTTATGTCCTCAGTGCTTCTGTCCCCACTACTTAAGTCCTCCATTTCAATTCTTTCTTTGTCTGTGTTTCTGATAGTAGAACTGTGTCCATTCCTTTTTGGTGTGTCCCTTCTGAACATCCTCCTGTTTTACACTTGAGGTTGGCATAAGCATAATAAAGCCCTGTCCTTGTGTCCCGAACTCCATTCTGAATTTTGTGTACTGACAGGAGGAATTCCTGAATTTGGTCTTGGCATAATTTCACATTAATTTATTGACATCCCTTGTCTTTCTCCATTGGTGGCATAAGAAAGAGATATTGTCTACCACCTGAGGAAAGGATAGGGGCACTTCTGATCTCAACCATATATGGAAATTCAGAAACAAGTAGATGTTTCAAGGTTATTTGACTTCGGTGACTTTTTTTGTCCTATAGGCCACCTGTAATTTTCATTCTTACTGTATCCTGGGTTTGGTTTTTGGTGACAGCTTAAGGGTTTCTTTTAAAAGAAACTTACAGAAAACTAGAAGACAGAAACTTCCATGTAGTGTCATCTTGTGCACTTACATTGCCTGGAGGAAGTCTGATTTTGGACTTCTTGCTGCCTCCATAAAGAATTGGGAAAAGAATTCCATCTCTTGAAATAAAGTAAATCTGAAACCACGTTCCAAGTAATACTTATCTGCTAACATTTTATAACCCCTACTGTGTATATACCTTACAGTTGTAAGGTATCATGATCTGTATGAAAGCTATATAAACTAAATAGCAATTACATAGCATGTATTTCCCAATGGCCATGGATTGGTGGCTTTTAAATAGAATACTATTATTCTTCCTCTCTTCTTCTGTGATGAGACCTGTAAAATAAAGATTACTTCAGGTCTATCCAGACACGGTGGCTTTTCCTAGCACAGAGGCCCTAGCTAAGCTGTTTGTGGTACAGCCGCATCATGCTCAAGCTTTTTGTCTGTTTTTCTGATTTATAGCACATGGCACTTAAAACACTAATTTATAGTGATCTTGGGTGTTTTGGTCAGGTGATTCTGATTCTGTGTAAGGCTGAGGAAGTCTTCATGTCATTGTCCTCTGAAACTGCATTCTCCCACCATTTCATGTAGAGGAGATAGAGTCTGGAAGCGCCACTCTTAAAGGTGTGTTAGAGTAAGGGCATCGGAAGCCTGAAGCTAAAATACAGTCATAGACCAAGTTCTTCTGGAGTTTATGAAGTGAGAAACTCAGATGGCAAATTTGACAGAGAGAAGAGTGATCTACTAAAATTGAGTTTAAATTCTGTACCCTCTCTGGAGAGCCTGTAACATAGATACATTGAGTCCTGCTGTAATCCTGCCATGTCTTGCATGTCCCACCACCCTGGATAGGTCCCTCCACACCAAATCTCCCTAGAGGAATGTGTCTTATACTGAAACTATTCCACCCATGGAGAAGGAAGACGTGGGAGTTACAAGCCAATCCCTCGTGCAAAAGTTGTGGATCTGCTGTTCTGTTTAACACAGCTCTCTTCCCATGGCACACACAGAGGATGTAACGGAGTAAGTGATCTTGACTTGGATTTTCTGTGGACTGTGGCTGTCTGCACCCAGGCAGCAGCATAAAGGAGCTGCTGCAAATCAACAGCTCAGTAATGAGCTGTGTGAGGTGCTTGCCCTGCAGCAAGCAGAAATTGGGAGCCACTTACACTTTTAAAGTGTTGCAGCCAAGTAGGGTTGAGTGGGCCAAGCCCTCTGGGCATCTACTTATCCTGAGCTGACATTGCTTTATTGGTAAGTGGCATGGAAATGAAATAGATTTGAAAAGCATATCTTTATTAACAAGATTGGGATTCCAGACATTTAATTTTAGGCTTTATCTGCTGTGCTGAATCAAATGGTGACACCGAGATTTAGCAAGCAGTTGTTGAGCACTCCAGGAAAGGTTAGTCACTGACTTTTGTAGGAGTTTCTCAACTTTGACAATGTAGTCAAATAGTCTTCAGGAAGGAAAAAAAGCAACTCTCAGGAGTGTTTCAGAAGAGAGGTTTTTTTTTGTGTGTGTGTGGTTTTTTTTTTGTTGTTGTTTTTGTTTTTTTTTGTTTGGGTTTTTTTTTTTTTTTTTTTTTTTTTTTCTTTTTTGTTGGCTTTTGGTTTGTTTTGGCTTTTTTGTTCTTACCCTCTACTGGATGGCAACTGTGCCTGGTTTTTCATTTCTCTTAGCAATTTTCATTTCTCCAAAAATGCTGCCATAATTGCTACTTGCCATCTGAATTTGCCAAAATCAAACATGTATCCCATATGTCTGTTCCAGCTGTTCCTGACCATCATACTTCTTCCCAGAACATCTTTCCAAGGGTATGAGTATGCACTTCTGAGGTTATGGGAAAGCTAGTGTTATCCTCTGTAACTTTCCAGGACATGGAAAGGAATTTAATGTTGATTTGGTCTGATCTCTTTTTTTGTGACCATCTTCAATTATCAAATGTTGAGATGCCTTTTTTTTTTTTTTTTTCCCATGTGGCATTTGATTTTGAGAGGAAGTCAATGGGACATCATTGCTGTGCCTGAAATTCTTGGATTTGGCCCATCCTTTCCTACAAAATTAGGCCTGTTGGCCTAAAATCAGTTGTTTTATGAGATACAGGTACTTAAACACTCAGCCAGCCAGCTCTGCTCATAGGAATATTAATAGAGATGGCCTGGAGCTGGCAGTTTTTTCTAGGGAAGATAAGGAAGGGCTTAGCACATCCTAGGTTAAGCTCTTCCCTGTCACAGCTGAATGCTAAATGCCGTGTGACCTGCAGTGTCTGAAGGGTAGATGTGGTTTAGGGCATCTTTATGGCACCGTGCTCTGTCCACAGGAGCTAGCAGTGAGAGCAGAAGTGCACTGCCTCCATGATAACTAAATATTTTTCATGAGTTGGTATATCTGGCTTTTCTGGTACATTCTGGCTTTTCAGAAAAGCCAGATGCCTACCTGAGATGAGGTCAGTAGGTACCCTAGGGACTCTGGACATAGAGCATTTGGTGGTGCTTGGTACTCTTAGCCCAAAACTCTAGAACAAGTTTGCTTGTGTATCTGTGGATTGGCTGTCAGTGAACTAGAAATGAGAACCTATAAGGCAACAGCTTTCCATGTTTGCGTAAAAAGTGTCCTTCCCTGTGCTTTATTAATTTGCTTCCTCCTGATATGGAAAGAACGAAGGAAGCTAAGAAGCCTAGCTTGTTTTGCTGTGAACTGTGTGTATGCAGCATTGAACATCTCCATAGATAGCTTTGAATGTGGACAGGCAAAAAAAAAAAAGGGAGGGAGGAGGACAAAGAGGTCTTTAATGATGTGTTACGTTATTGATGGAATTTCTAACCCAGAGAACTGCCTGCCTTGGAGCTGTGGGCAGTGTTACCCACAGTTACTGCTTGCTTGTGCATAGTTCATTTTTGGTTTATTGTTCAGGAAAGATAAAGTGGTGTCTCTGCTAAGCGTGGTGACTGGCTGGGAAGAGCAGCCTGGTTCTGCTGAGCACAGCTGCCAAAACTGGAGCAAGCCAAGGGAGAGCGGTTCTTTTGTCAGGGACAGAAATGTGGTCTGACACAGCTTTCTTATCAAAGGGAAGGATTTTTCACTTCAGGAGGAAGTTTGGCTGGGAAGGCATTGGATACTTTTTTTTTTTTTTTCCCCAGCTCTGAGGGAAGTCCTGTATAAATGTGTTTTCCATGAATGTAATAGTTCTGCTTCTGACTCTCTGCAGAGAACATTAGTGCTGTATATGCGGGAAATAACACAAGGGTGACTAAAATATTTTTAATCTGAGTAAGTCAGCAAACACACCTTCCATGCTCACAGCCGGGAGCCATTTGCTCTTAGCTCATGCCACAGAGCAGTCAAACAGTGTGTCTCCTTTTTTTCTAATTTTTTATTCTAAGTATTTCTGAAATTTCCCTTGATCCATTCCAAGCCGTCATGTGTAGTTAAATAAAAACTTAGCCTTTTCTTCTGGTAAATACCTTATGTAACAGGAGTGATTTGTTTGTGTTTCAGCTTAAACTTGGATAATTTTGTTTAAACATTAAGAACCCATGTGTATATATTATAGAGAAGTTTCTCTAATACAGTTAAAGAAACAAGTTATCCTCTAACTGAGGCCATTAGATTGTGATTTGTTAGATTTGGTTTCCATGGTTTTCTTGTGAGTCTACACAAGTCACTTAGTTTTGCATTTCCTCTCTTTCTTAAGTGTGAAATGAGAAATTACTGGTTGGTGGCATGAAAAGAAATCTGCTGATGTATGGGGGGAATCCTACAGCAGCCTTAAGGAGTTCCTGAGTAGGTAAGATGCTTCGCCTGCCAGCCAGTCACTGTGGTACAGTGGTGTACCAGCTTAGTTCAGTGTTTTCGTGATGAAAAACTGAAAACAGGTACTAGTGCTACTTCAATCTTGCCACAGAGCAAATAGGCATAAAATGAACTATTATCTTCCACCACCCAAGCAATGGGAGTTATTAGTTAACTAATAATTATATACAAATATGTGTTTTATTATACTTAACAAGTAACTGTTGATCATTATTTCCTTATTAAAATGTTAATGAGAAAGAGCTGTATTCAATACAGGTACTGAGTTGTAACTTCAAGTGAACTGACAAAATGCCAGCTTCTCGGTGGCAACATTTCTCTGAGGTTCTGTCTCTGATCTTGTCAGGCCACTGAAGCATTTTAGTAAGTGCTCTCTGAAACTCCACCTCCCACAGCCAGTGGGTGTCACTACAAGCATTGTAGTGAGGGAAGAACGATTTTGGGGAGAAAGAATAAAAGTTCAAGTGTAGATTGTGTTTTCTTTAGTTAGAAATAATTGCAGAAGAACAATTAAATCCTAGCTTACTAACTTGGCAGTTTGCATAGATGTTTCTTGGAGATGCTTAAAGGTTCGAAATACTTATTGAAAAAATAAATACGTATCCTAGATGGCCAAGGCCAGTCTTCTGATAGAAGTCATGTCATTGGCAACTTCCATAGCCATGCTGGCCCTGAATGCCAACTTGCTTCCTAGTGCTGAATGCAGCTATGCATTCCACCTCACAGATGATGGTGCTTTAAAAAAAAAAACCCAACAACAAAACAACCAAAAACAAACACCAAAGAATCCCAAAAAGCCTTTCCTTGAATTCTTTAAAACCACTTACATGGAGTTCTTGGTGTTTGCAGATCTGAGTGTTAAAGGTCACTCTGACTCAAAGCACCCATCTTCCCCAGAGAAGTGGCCATCCCCAAAGCCAGACAAGCTCTGATGCAGATGCTCTTCCAAGCTGGTACTGGGAGAAGATGTGGTTGTACAATCCAGGGCAGCCCCCAGCCCTCTGCCTCCCACCATGGCACAGCCCAGGCAGCAGGGCAGGCTGTGGACTGTTCACAGCACAGACATTGCCCAGCAGTGGGAAGGGTGGCCTCTTTGGGAAGGGCCTCCCTGCACAGGTCGTTGCTAAGGCCCGCGTTGTCTCTGCCTGTGTTATCGTGAGGATGACAGTTTAAACAGGCCTTATCACTGTGTATTCAATCAAGGTTTATGAGGGCTGATAAAGATGTCACCTAGTTGCTTTGTGTGTTCATTAAAACCCTATTCCCCAGTAGGACTTTGCTGCGTTATGTTTTTCTTTTTTTACTTTCTTCACTGAATTTTAGGTATCTTCTGAAGAAGGAGGTGCGTGCTGGAAAGAAGTGTGTAATGCTTACTTGAATGCCCCAAATATTTCTGCAGGGAAGAATTTTAAAAGCCCAAAGCCCAAATTTAGTAGCTTGGTTGGCACAACCCTATCTGTATTTAATATCTTATATCATCATAATTGGTTATTTAATAGTTCAGTAAACTTTCCTAAATGTCACCTATGCAGGGCAGTAAAGTGATTTGTGTGCACTTCCCTGCTCTGTTGTGTTGGTGCTGAAGGTGGCTTGGGAGGGGCTTGGTGTTACTCAGTTATGATACAGGATGTTGTAGGTTGAGTTCCCATTGAGACTTTTCCTGGTGGATAAAGACTGCATATTTCCAAAACAGAAATGTAAGCCTTGTTCATTTATTGTTCTGTTGGTATGTCAAAGCTGAAGAAATGGTTGCAATAAATAGGTAGTCATATAAAATGCATCCATAATTTTCAGGTCATCTGTCTGTGAAGAGTAATAGAAAGTGGGCAAGGATTCAGTCTGTCTTATCCTGTAAATTTCTTCATTTCACGGTAGTTTTTTCTTCCCTCAACCGATGTGCTCCTAGCTAAAATTTAAAATAAATACATTGTCTTAATTGTATCTGATGTCATGTCCAATTCTACCAGTCTTCAGAAAAATCTTTTTCTACAGTGAGCAGAAGTTGCTCAGTTGCATTTTTGTTGGTTAAGTAGAATTTATTTTAACACAAAACATATACAAAACCATAATGAAATATGATTAGTTGCAGCTGCATGTTGTGTAAAAGAGAAAAATGTTAGGGGACTCTATTGGCCAAAAAGATTTGAAAATATGTAACAGACTCTAGTTCACGCACAAACCAATTGAGATTAAGCATGTGTGTTTAGGCCCTTTTAAAAAATGGGAAGAAACGGAATATTCAATTGATTCTGAAGGTCCTCAAGTCCTAGTGAATTCCTGTTATTTACACTTTAGCATATTGGCTCTCTGCATCCTCTAAACTTTGTGAATACTAATGGCTGTTGGCATTTCAGAAATGATTCTTCCACTTTGTTTAGAGTTTTGCTGCCGCTGGCAAGCACTGGACTATCAAAGGCTTTAATGCTGTGCATGTGCATTTCATAATAGAATGTTATTCTATGAGGATAATAACACTTACTAGAGATCAGTAATAAAATGAAAAACAGAGCCTCTCCACCATCACTTGTTAACACTTCTAATGATTGTTTGCCTATTAACACTAATTGGTTATGTGCTTCCATTTTAGCCCTGTGCAGGCTGGCATAAGCATGAGGCACTCGTGTATGTACAGTACTCATGAATAGCTGTGCTGGCCTACTGATCTCTGCAATAAAAGTTACTGTACCATGATGTGGGTCTGCTTTTTTTTAAAATGTTTTATATCAGAACCACTTGTTGACCTCTGCCTTATCAATTCACTCTATCTGTTTGCCTTTAAACAGTAGTGACAGTATTCTCTAGAATATTTGCCTGGTACTGTGGTGTCCATTTAGCCTTGACCATGGAATCCTCTGTGGTCATCCAGTAGTACAATATTTTTTGAAACTTGCCTTAAAACTAGAATGTGTTGTTAAACCTTTGTTTGACTTAAAAAACAGTTGACTGTGGGCACTCTAAAATCATAATTGATTTGCCTTTTGATGTTCCTGAAGCTAAGATAGAAAGTGTCATGATCGCAGCCAGTCGCTGGGTTCAGGAGACCACCTTCACTCAGTGAGCATTTTAGGCAGGGTGAGGAAGGGGAATCTGAAGCATAGCCTTGAAAGGGACCTTTGGAAACTGAAGTCTCACCCCAGACACATGTGCTAGCATGCTAAATTGCCAGAACATGGTTGCCATCCAAAAGCTTGTCTTGCTTCAAATGTATATTGCTTTCTGCTTCCTCATTTAAATCCAGAAAGCTCATGACAACAGAATATTAGGCTGAAAACCTGGGGATAATTTGGAATAGAAAAATAAAGTAGCTCAAATACTATCAATACCAGGAGATCCCTGGTCTGTTTCTAGCCAGCTGAAGTGAAGTGTTCTCAGTGCAGAGTAATTGGCTTTTCCCTTCTGTTCTTTTTGGTTGAGGCAATATATTCAGTTGTATCCACACTGTGCTCGTATCAGCCACGCCTTGTCGTAGTTCACCTATACTGTCCAACCTTAAATGTCGAGCTGAACAAAAACTACACTTCAGTGCAGGTCTTGGCAGTTATCTTCAGCAGTTGTCTTCACAGATCTGGTATCAGCAGTCCTTGGAGGAGTGTCAAGAAGTATCAGAGAGTCACAGTCACTTCTCCACTTCCATACTGAGAGGGGAATCTTGGTAAATGAGGAGCAGGAGGGGGCCCTGTTTTGGGAAGAGCCATGAATAGTGGTGTTTGTGGCACCTGGGGATGCATCAATGTCTGTGGGCTGTGCTGTGCTGATTAGATATTTATTGCTAACACCCATGCTAGGCTAGTCGAAAAGATGACTGAGGGCTCTGCAGGTCTGTTGAGGAGACTTGCTCTCAAGTTGAGGCATCTGTATGTAGGTCAGTGTTTACAGACACCTGAGTGCTCACCAGTGGTCAGCCTGCTTAATCCAGCTCCTATGGAGAGGTCAGTAGCTCCACGCACTGGGAGATTGTCAGTCCCTGAGTATGAAGAGCAAGAAATCCTCTCCATGTGTCATTCTGGAGCAATTGCTTACAATATCACGTGATTTGTTCTGTTGTGCCCACCAGCATTACTCAGGGACATACAGTGAATGTAAGTTTAGGAAATAGGCTTGTTTCTTCTTGAGGTATGTTTCATTTATCTTCAAAGCAGACCTCAAAGGCTAATGATTTAAAACCATTACTCTAGAGAGTAGAATGGCTAAATCCAGTCAAAGAGTTCATCCCACAGGTATTTGTGTACCTCCCTCAAATTCATGGATATGTCAATAGCACTGATTTATTAACTAGAAACTTCATTTTTTCTAATTAATGAAATTACAAGGCCAGCCACGAAGTTTTGTTGTTGTAACATTCACCCACCTTCCCTGCAATGTTGCTAATACTGGTGCTAATCTAAATGTAAATTGTAAGCCTTGTGGGACAGGGTCTATCCCTTACATTCTCTCCCTTTTTCTTTTGTGTCTTTAATTTAATTTAATTTTATTTTACGCTTGCACATGATCCTCAGGGCAGAGTATCTGTTGCTTGCCTTATGTGCTCCTTGATGATTCCGAAATTCATGTCTTTAATCGAGTCCACTTGTGGCCTCTCTTTTCAACCATGAATCAGAGTATCTGCAATAAGCCAGCAGCACAGGGAGTATTTTAAGATCTTAACAGCTCCCACTGGAGCCTCCTCATTTCCCCCATGACCAGGAAAAATGAATTGCCTGTGTGAGATGCTTGATCAACAGACTAGAATTGTTTGGGAAAAGAAAAAGAAATGGATGTGAGGAAGGAGTTACAAAAAGCCAGAGAACACCCTGCGGTTTTTTCTCCCTCTCTCACAAATGGGGGTCTTGCTCCTGCACAGCTGTGGTGGTGGAGCCCAGGCTGGGAGAAGGCTTTGGGATGTGTAGGCCCCCAGCCACAGAGGGGGTTTATGGGTCAAAATCAATACCTGTATGTTAGTCCATATAAATAAATCATACGCCTGTAAAATACGTGCTGTGGTTTGCTGCTGGGTCCTGAGGGAGCAGGAAAATAATTTAGCACAGCTGGATGCTTGTTCGTCTTTCAAGCTATTTTTATGGTCTAAAAGAATGGCTTCCTAAATCGCTGTCTTATGGAAAAGCGGGTGTGGGGCTGCGCCAGAGTGCAAATGCACCGGCGTCACTTTAATTAAAAAATCTGCTCTCTCACCTTCCAAAACACCCCTGTTCCCTCTAACGAAGGAATTTTTACCTAATCCGAGTGAGCAGCTGTTGTCTGCCAAATGGCCAGCCTGTGCTCCTGGCGGAGCTGCCTGGGTGAGCGGCGTTCCCCCTCTCCCTGTGTGAAACCTCTTCCCTCAACTTGAACTCCAGCGAGGAGTCCCTGCGGCACGTGGAGGCTGAACCTCCTCGCAGCAATAAAGGCTCGTTTACAAGGCTCCCAAAGACTCTGTAAGCTCCCAACACAACTGAAGTTGAGGACCCATTGGAGATGTTGGGATGCCAAGAAATTATGTTTGATGCTAACCTCTGTGCTTAATGGACCGAGTAATTTCTTCGCTACCCTTGTCAGTGGAAAAACCAGGCTTTTGTGAGCCCAGTGGAAGGTATACGAATTATTTGAGGGGCTTTGACAACTGCAGGTGTGGAATCAGTGCTAATTACAGAGGTGCTTCATTGCTTTGGTGCCTGCAATCCATGTGAGGGAAGAACATGGCACAGGTTTCTATGTCCTTAGGAACTGTGGTGAATGGGCTGTAAACGTCTTTACATTCAGCTCAGGTCTCAGAGGAAAAGTGCGAAGCCAGTTCTGGTGTTTGATCTGCATGGCTGGCAGCACCCAGCAGTTGCTCTCAGCTGAAAGATGGAGGAATGCCTGCTGGCCCAACAAAGTGCTGTGTGAGCAGCAGCAGTGCCAAAGTTTTGGTTTCTCCTGGATTTCTGGTCTATAAAATGCTCTGGTAAATTCTGTCAGTGGGGAGTTGGAAGGAAATGGTGTGGCCGGGGTACATGGAGAACGTGGGCCTTCATCAGATATATGTCTCCTTTTAAAAATGCAAATTGATAAATAAACACTGAAACAATAGGGCTGTGCTAATCCTTTTACAAAGGGTAAATTACTAATCTTACTCCCCAGCCAGGATGGCTGCTTCACCTTAACAATAGCTGCATTTATACCTTATGTTTTACTTGTAAACTGACATGTAGTGAATAGGAAAGGGTTTCAGCTCACCTGCTTGCTGGGGGAGGGCGGCTAATCCTTTCATGCCCTTCACACTCGGTGAGCAATGCTGCCATTTGATCACGCTGAAGCAAAAAGGCCAGCCAAATTTTCAGCCAGTTTAGACTTGGTAGTGCTTGTGCTCTAACAATGCTGCCAGTGTCTCCAGTAAGGGCAGAGAGAAAGGTCTATTCATGTCTACCCGAGGGCCTGATCTTCAAAGGCACTGGGCACCTCCAAGAAAGGATGCTGAGCTCGCTGACGTTCAGTGACCGACCCCAGTTTTCCACACTTTGCAAGCACATTGTGAGTCCTTGTTAATGGATATTGGCAGCAGGGAGTGTGTGTGCCCATCTTCAGTGGCCTGCTCCTGGCTGATGAGGCCACCATGGAAAACCAGCTGGAAGGGAGATGGGTCTGAACACCCTTGTCCCCGAAATTGCCATGACAGAGGACTGGGAGCTTGAAGCACAGGCGGTGTGGTGGGTTACCAGGGAGGTGGAGTGGTGCCAATGGGTTGATTGAAAGGTTGTGTGTGTCTTTGCCTTGCCTGGCATTCATGCAGATTTTGTAAGTTTAATTTTATAAGAATTGCTTGTGGTCATGTTGGGAAAGTCCTGCCTTGGAGTTTTATCCTCAGCTGCTGTAGCTTCTTGTTCTTTCCTATCACTTGGGGTTTTTTGTTTTTGTTGTTTTTTGGTGTTTTTTCCGTTTTCTTCTATATTAGTCTCTAGCATAAGATCTGATCCAATGAGATGGAAATAAGATTTTTCTTGCTATATTTGTTCACTAAGGTGTCTACAAACCCATGAGCCTGTTTGGAAGTGGAAGAAGCAGGGACAATTCGTAGGTGTAGAGTCACAATCACAAATTCAGGACAATTTGATTCAGAATGAGTATTGAACAAAATATTTTGGTAGACTGGAGACCTATAGGGTTCTCTCTCCCATGTAACCAACTTTATATGAGCACAGAATAGGAAAATCAGGATGATTTCTATTTTTTTATCCCTGGAGGAAATATACTTGTAATCTCCCAATGGCATGTGAGATTAACATCAACATGTGTTTTTCCCAAGAGAAATCGCATCAGGCATCTGGCAAAGCAATTCATGTCACTTGTATTTAAGGGATTCTTTAGAGAGGGAGGCAGAAGCAGTTGTGGACCAAACATGCCAGAAAGGCTGTGTGAAAGACTTGGTTTGACATTGCTGATCTGAGATCTTCTCCTCACTGCCAGGAGAGGAGTGGTAATGCAGCATCAGCTCCAAGGAGAGTCTAGCCAAGTAAGGGATGCTGCAGCAGATAAAATTAAAGATTGTGGGAAAGGGGTTATTAGAACTTAAAACCTCCTAGCTCATAAAGACCTGTATGTTTCATTAATTTTTTAACATGGATTTTTACCACAGGTAGCTCGAATTAAGAGTGCCTGTTTGCTTTTTGCTTTGGTTATTGAAGGCAGAGCTAGCACATGTAACACCAGTGGAAGAGTTAGAGGAAAACATTTTTTCATCTCCATTTCGGTCTCACAAAGCTAAGAAAAACCCACGTGCTAAATTATTGGTCATGATTTTGATTTGAACTCTGACTCAAACTATTTATGTTGAGAACTCGATGTGTGGTTAACAGACAACAAATTTAAGTGACTTACCTGGTAAAAAGAAATAATAGATTTGAGGGAATTTTCCTGGCAGACTTTCCTAAAATTAAATTTGGCAACAAAGTTGCGTTAATATTTTCACCAAGTGTCAATGTAGGAGTATGCTGATGACCTGGAGCTGAGAAGCATTTTAGATAAAGAGTGGAATTTGGATCTCCACAAGGAGAATAATCACATAGCAAAAGAGGAGAGTAATCACATAGCAGAAGAGGTGTGAAATGTAATGCTGCAGAAGATAAGATCTCATCATATTTAGGAAATAACAAACATTTTGGCAAAGAACTGGAGCCGGAGGGTTCAGAGAAAGTGAAAATCAGAGTGCTGCAGTGAGTCACAGGAAGTGCAAGTTGGATGCAGTGTCAGTACAACCCTTTCCAGAGAAGAGGGGAGCATTGTAGCTGTACTGCTGAGCCAGGTGCTGAGGAGAGATCTCCTGTGAAATGCTGTGTATGGCTCTGGGCAGCTGCCTTAGTAGGAAGAACTGGAAAAAAGAAACAGACCATGCTGAAAGTAGGTGCAGCACCAGGCTAGCAGAACAACCAGGAGGCTGGAAACCCTGTCTTGTAGGAGGGCAAACGGGCTTCACTCTCAAGCCTTAGAACAGGAAAGGTGCAAAGAAGAGGAACTGGAAATGAGGACAGTGACTATAAGGAGTATACACGAGTATAAAATAGTAGGGAGAACAATTAAGTGTAGATTTAAGAACGTGGGCTGCAGGTTTAAGAGGAGATTCCCACAGTTTGAGCTGTGAATGATTCTGGATGAGCCTTCCAAGATGAGCAGCTTAGAAAACCTGGTGAGTGTGTGTTTAGTATGTTCATTATTGGACTGGCAAAGACAGATGATCAAGCCAGCAGCAGGGAGGGCAATATTCACTATAATACTGGCCTAGTTTGAGGGATCCTTAGGAAAGAAGGTCAGGGACAGTCCTCAGCCAAACAAGCTGTGCTGGAAAGAAAAGATGCAGAGCCTTTAGGCAAATTACCCTGTCCTAGGTCTTGTCGTCTCTGCCAATACAATGGTATTAGGCATCTCAGAATAAATGTATGCAATTTTGCTAGATGGTAACTGCTTAACCTGGTGGGGGAGAAGAGACTCTTGTGGATGTGGGAAGTGATGGAGGAAGACAATGGATTTTCTTTCTATATTCTTTCTATATTATTTTATACACACACAGAGATATGGATGTAGTTTACATGAAACGCCTTGAAGGAAGGTATTCCTGCTTCAGTATGCTGCCTTAAATTTCTTGTAGCCATCCTTGGTTGTGTTAGGCAGGGGCAGGAACAAGCTCTTTGAGTTAATGAGAGCAGCAGCCCCTGTACAGTCTGTTGGGCGGTGTAAATCTCTGGAGTAAGGTGACCAAGCAATGTTTGAGCCCAAGCTTCCAGCTCTGAGACTTCCAATCTGCCCAGCTAAGTCCCCTTTCAGACTGGAAGCACAACCGTGTTGAAACCTGATGTGAGACCCTCAAGACTCTTGTTTAAAAAGCAGCTAGACAAAGGTCAGACCCAGAGAGGGAGAAAAAAAATCCCAACAACAAGAAACTAAAACCTGTGGGAACAATCATGGAAGGAGAGGAAGGAAGAATGTTTCCTGGAAAATAAAGAACCTCACTGAACTTTAAATCTAGCCCAGACACCCAGGGTCAGCCCAGTTATGTTGGAAACGCTTAATCCAGCAAAAACAGGGAAGGAAAATCAGTTAAAATTCTGGAGGAGTGAATGATAACAAGTTGCCGTTGTGTTGTGGTCCTTCATATCCTGACTGTACTGCACACCACGGAGGGATGTTTTGTGCATCCCTGTGCTCAGGCTGCTTTGTTTCTAGATAGAAGAGAGAGGGGAAATGGGTACAGGGAGACAATGTAGTGGTTCTGGATCATCCAGAAGAGGAGGAATGTCACTCTGGACACTGAGCTCAAACCAGCGTACAAAATGCTGCACAGGAGAACCCCCACTCTGCGGTCCTCAGTACACACTGCGCAAATATTAAAAGCCATCACAAGAGAATTTTAATGCCACATTAAATGTTGATTCATGTGTGGTTGGAGCCACAGTGACCTGCAGGGCTGGTGCTTGATCCAGCTCCGAAATGATAAATTGATCTGTGACTTATGCCAGTTTCTGTGTGTGGCAAAAGTCATCTGATAGGGAGCGGTGGTGAAGGGTGTGACTTGCAGCTGGAGCCAGGAGCTGTGTCCTCCTGGAGTGGGTGTGTACCTGGCAGGCTGAGTCACTAGTTGCCTTTGGGAATAGCCTCTGCAGAGGAATGTTATCATCACCTCCCCTGCTGAAGCAGAGCCCAGTAGCATCACTGCTCACTCACTGCCCAGATTCAGGTGCGTCGTGTCCAGTCTCTTCCGCTTGAGAAAGGAGCAGCTGAAGGGTTTTAGCCAGGAGTTGCTCCCAGTCTGGTCCACACCAATGGTAAACAGCTTTTCTCCCCATCACAAATGGCATCAGAAAAGACTATCCTATTGCCTTTTTTTACTGTTATCGTTTGGTTTTGATCACTCA
>VYXD01014413.1:1257537-1288029 GCA_013397195.1 Hylia prasina | reverse complement strand
TTTTTTGATTCCAAAAAAAAAAAAAAAAAAAAAAAAAAAGGACTATTTTTTAAGGAATAGATGGAATTTTAAATATATATCAGATGTTTAGACCAGATGCTTATTAAGTCAATGAATCATTCTCAATTGAGAAATATTTGCTGTCTCCACATCTTACTGACATGAGGAGTGCTTTTTTTATGGAGCATATGGAGGAACAAGTCACTCTCTGAGTAAGGGAGTGAACTGAATCAGATTTTCATCAGATTTCACTGGAGCTGATTCTCTGAGCTCCGGCTGTTCCATTAGTGAACCATGCTGCCTTCTCTGGGTCTTGCTCTCTCTCCCCTTCCCTCCCGCTTGTTCTTCCCTTTTATGCAGTTGTCTATTTTTCTCAGGCTTTGCTGAAGGTTTGGTTGCATAGGGTGCTGAGATAAATACAAACTGGTTTAAATCTTGCAGCCAGTTTGTGATCACTTACACAAATAGAGGGAATTGTCTTGAAGTGTGTGAACATTGATGAAAATTGGGACATCTGTGTCATCTTCTCACCAGCAACAGTTTTTGTGAGTATCCAATAAGCATTGTCTGCCTTGTTTTCTCATAACTGAACCAAGGACAGCATCTGCAGAAACTGCAAGATGTATTATAAAATACCTTCAGGAAGAAGTTGTACTTCATGAATGTGCTATTATTGTCCTAGCCAGGGCTGCAGAGAAAAAGAACAGTTGTGGAAAGATGCAGATAGCAGTATTTGCCACAAATTAATGTTGGATATGGAAAAGGTAAAAAGTCTTAAAATGAACAATGTGTGGAGTTTAATGGGCTATCCACATAGGTTTGAAATGCCATCATTCTCGTGAGAAGCAAATAGACTTATGTGCTGCATCCTGGATTAAATATGGTTATACTTCTTTATTTCTGATGAACCTGTTGGTTGGTATTGTGCGTGTATATATATGGTGTATATGCAGATATTGTATATATATAGATATATGTGTGTGTATATGGTTGTATATTGATGGGCTTTGGAAGTCATTAGGCCCTGCTCTATTGTGTCACCTATCTAACTGAAATTAGCTATAAAATTTTGGCCAGAATACGTGTTTGGATTATCAAGAAGGCAACAACCTTTAGGACTCTGGCAGGGAAGAGAGGAACAAGTGTTACATTTATCTAGCTTGCTTATTTATTTCTGTGCATAGTTCCTTGATGCTATTTGGGCAGTAGGTCATGTAACTCTTGCCCCAGAGCTATCTGTCCAACAGGAAATCATGAAAGCATTAGACATGTGCCAGCTGAAAATCCCCTTGCTGGCACACTGTAGATTTTGCTGTATTTCTGCAGTAGATGCTTTTCTCTGAGCTCATGCATGAAGAAACCTCCCAGACTGGAGCTGAACCAGAAAGGAGAAGCTAGACAATGTGGCAAAGTTGACATTTTGAAACTATTTCCACTTATTTAAACAAATCTATTACCTGTTTGAATACCTGGAAGTACTCCAGGACTTCAACAGTTTATAATTTTCTCTTGTCTAGTTCCCCTGGTTTATTTTCCCAGGCTTGGTAGCTGCTGTCTCAAAATGTTCTCATTGAGAAGGCAGAGAGGTCCCTGTTTTCACACTCTCTTCGTCCCTGCAATTGCAGGACTTGGTATTCCAGTGCTACTGCATTTAACCTCCATCCTAAAAGCCTAATAATGTTCAAGATTCAGATCTGCAGGATAGTAACAAAGGCTCTGGGCTGGTGGTGAGCAGTGGTAAGGTTTCTTGCCTTGAGGAAAGGCTTTAAAATCCAACAACAGTGGGTGGCTATCAGCACAAGGGACTGCAGGAGCTGGGCTGCCTTTCCCAGGACATGGGAATAAGGAGATGTTTGAGGGGTCTCACTCCTGGCTTTCAGAATGGATAAAACCCAAGGCTTTTCTTAAGCAGTGGCTGGGCAGACTAAGGCTTTGGTCACGGGGGAAATTGCCGAGGCCTTTGGTGCTTAGCAGGATTTAAAAGCAGCTTGATCTATACACACAAGTGCTCTGTGGCATAAGCAGCAGTATTGGTCTAATGTATTAAAAAATACCCAAACCACTGCAGAGTTGACTGTTCCCCTTCCTTCAGGCTATAAACCAATTTCTCGTTGTACTTTTAATTCCTCTCCTCTCTCAATAAAAAGTGATCTTGTTGGCCAGGTGCAGTGTCAGAAAGTAGTCCCTGTCAAGCAAAGGCATTGGGCAGTTGCCTTGGGACTTTATTGAATAATGGAGTACGACAGCAAAATATGACAGAAGTCCAGCATTATTGACTGCAAATAAATAAAACACCAGTCTTTGACCACGGGGAAAAACTCAAGTTATTTTGCACACAAATCTCTGGCCCTTGAAGAGGCTGGGGGAAGGGAAATTTAGTTCCTTTCATAATGTTAACCAGACCTGCTTCCTAGTCAGAGCTGAGCTTGCCATTTTCTCTGTTTGGAGCGCTTTTCCTGAAAGTGGGAAGTAGGAATCCAGCTGCACGGGTCTAATTTGCAATGGAGCAGGTCAGGAAACACTTTCCTTCCACTCTTCAAGTTTGTTCTGTTTTCCTCTTTGTTCATTTGCTGCCTATATTTGTCATACTTTTAGAGCACAGCTTAGCATCAGAATCCTGCACCCTGTCTTTTCCAGTCTGTCTGGATTAATAAAATTACTTTTGACAGGCTTTCATCCTTAAGTCACTTTACTGGTGAAGTCTTTCATACCTTCTACTAGGTGACAATGGCTTTGTTACTTTTAGTTTTCTTGGTTTTTTAGGGTATTTTTGTTTGTAAAAGAAGGAATCAAGTATGTGTGGGCAGATGTTTCCAAACAAGCCCATGGATTGGGGTAGCTCTTTGGTAAGAGACCAGGCAGGCATTTTGCAACAGATTATTCAGCTTCATACATGGTGGGGGTAGAGGTTCTTCAATGGGCTCTGGTGAAATTAAGAACCTGAATCACCACCAGCTTTTGAATGAAGACTGTAGGAGAATGGCTGAATTATACTGTTTTAAGTCCTAATTCCCACTCTGCCTTCACCTCCATCTCAGACTGATTTCTGGTGCTTCTTGCACCTACATATATTCTATAATTTGTGTTTGTGAGTTTTCACTTTGCAGTGACAAAGGAAGACCTGTATGTGCCTCAGGGATACTTTCTTCTTGTGTCTTAGCTTGTCATTCCTCATCTCAGCATGTCCTTTCATGTAGTTTCTGTGTATGAGGAGACACCTTCCTGCAGAGGAACATCTTCCTCTGCAGATTGGGCCATGCCTGCGAGACAGACACCCATCATCCATCACTCAGTTTGAGCACAGCTCCATTCAGGTGAAGCTGAATATTTTCTTTCCATTGATCATAGCTGGATCCCACAATATGATCCCAATCTCATTCATGCTTCTGATGTGCTTGCCTACACCACTTTGCTGGTCCCTGATTTCACAGTCCTTGAAGAATGGCAGTCACTATTTGTCACTGTAAATGTAGCCCCCATGGATCCATGCTCCTTGATCTCTATCTGTATTCCTGCTCTTTATTTAGGATAAAATGTCCTTATCACATGCCCTTACCCACCTCAGAGGCTGAGAAAAGTGGCTTGATGCATGAGATATGTGAAAGATGCTAGCTGCTTGCAGAATAGTTGGAGACCTTTCAGTATAACCAAAAAACAGTTTTTGGCAATCAGTTTGATTTTTCTTAGAACTCCATTCTCTTTCCTTCCTAAGCCACTTGGCTATGGCTCTTGATCTTCCCTCCCTGACCAGCCACTGTAGAACTCATAAGGGTTTGTAGAGGCCACTCTGGAGAAGAAATTGTGTTCTGTTTGAAAACCACTTTTATTTGCATTTTCTTTTGCATGGCATGTAGAAAATTATTCAGTCATGTGTGGGGAGAAAAGCTAACATCCCTGGTAACCAAGCAGTTGAATGCTCTGTATACCTAGGCAAGCAGGCTGTAGAAGCTGCAATTAACCTTCTCTGACTGTATAGTAACTTCAAATTTTCAGCTTTGATGGCCACTTGTTGGTGTTTGCAGAACATTCCCATGGCATATGGTAACTTTTAGCCCAGCACAGACATTCAGGACTAAGTGCAAAACCTCTGCCATTCCTGTATGGGGCATATGGTTAATATTAGAGAATGGCTTAGCTCTTGTTTGTTTGTTTCTTTGTTTGTTTTTGCTTTGGGTACATCTGAGTCCATCAGCTCCCATTCAATATCACCTCTAGGGTTGCTTGAAAGGCTGTGTTGGTGCTAAAATACGAGGCATCTCATTTGCAAGACAGTCATAGAGAAAGAAGCATGATGTAATCCTGAGGTGACTCAGTGACATGACACAGCTGACAACAGATGAGACCAGGAACAGGACTCAGAAGTCCTGGGCTGTGTTGCCTCTCTCACCCACTATGTCCCAGGGTGGATTGTTATTCTACAGATGTTTGTGAAACATCTGCATGCATAAAAGAACAAATCATAAACCAGTTGTAGTTCTCTGCTTTTCTTTTCTGTCAGAAACATTGTTTCAGGACCAAGGAAGAGAGACAGAAAGATTTGTTAAGCAACATCCCACAAGAAATATAAATCTCCTGAGAAAATAATGCAGCTTCTTCATTCTATCTGATTTCTGAAAGGCTTTCTTCCCTTGCAGGACAGCATAGGCTTGGTGTCCCAACATAATCCTGAGGAGAAATGCTGTGCTGGGCAGGCAGTGGAGCCCAGCTGGGATCCTGGCAGAGCATGAGAGGGGGGGTGAAAGACAGTGGGTGTCCTAGCTGGCTTTCTAGTGTTTGGACACTGTCACTTCTTTTCCTGCAGCTTAAAAGAGAAAAGAGCAGCTGTAGGAGAAGTTAAGGTTCTCTCTCATGTCCTTAGCCTTGAAGGGATGTGTTGCCATAACTGTGCCTCCCTATTTAAATTGTTGGCAGGCAACATGGATGGCAGTCAGTGGTGTCTGCTCCACCCATCTCACGCAGGGGCAGAGACAGGGCTGTATCTCAGTCAAAGCAGCTCACAGCTGGTTGTATCAGATCAGCCTCCTTTTGTCAGCAGCTGGAGCCAACGGGGACATTCTGAGTTGGGAGAGCTCAATTCTGCTGCTGCTGTTCTCCTGCAAGAACCCAGCAGCCTCTGGGACAGGGGAGGTGGCAACAACAGATGATTGTGCTCTGAAATGCAATTCATCTGCTCAAACACTTGGGCAGGACCTTCTGTGTGCAGGTCTCTTGGATGCTTGGGAGCACTGGTGACCTAATGCCCGTGGAATTCCCATAGACCTGACACAAGTGGGAGCTCTGGGCACCTCAGACAGCCAAGCCACGTGCTTTCAAAACTTTGCTCCCAAATGGCAAATAACCCAGAACTAAAAGCCTCTTTTGAAAATCACAATTCTAACAACACTCCCCACAGTTCCAGTGAACCAGTGGGAAAGTCACCCTGCCCAGGGGTGCCTGAAAACAGGTGGTTGCATGAGCAGAGGAGAAGTCAATCTCTTCAATCCATGATAATATAAGCATTGAAAAATCAACTGTTTTTGAAAATATGTGTCCAAAAATATTTCAGGCAGGGATGTCAGCTCTTCAAGTGCAGATTGAAGAACTGTTGGGAGAAGAACTACAAAAAACAGGCTGTCTTCTTTCCCTCTCCTCCCCTCCAGCATCTATTTAGGTTAGGATAAAAGCTGAGTCCAGATTACCTTTTCTGGGACATTTTTCTGTAAAGGCATAGATATGAGAGAGGGGTAAATAATGGAAAATACATAATCTGAGAGATTGCTGAAGGGGCTGAGGTGTGGGGATGTGAAGGAAGACAAACTGTCACCGACTGATGAATATTTTTGTAATTTCCAAGTCATGGGCAACGCAAAGGTTTTCCTGATTGTGACTGCACTAATTTAAATTCATTTAAAGCATTAAGATGAATGGTTAAAATATTGGTGCCTAAAACAAATACCCTTCAAATCCATAGTTTAGCATTTTAGTAGAGAGGCTTCTGGACTCTGTGGCAGAAGACCCCTTTGCTGCAGTGCATTTAGTGAAATTTTGCTGGACTTTTGCAAAAGCTTTGAACATCCGGCAGGTACTGCTGGAAGTCCCACTTAAAATATATTTCCATTTCCTTCAAGTGCTGAATTATGGACTTAAAAACCCGACTCTGGGCACCATTTTTCTCTGCGTGAATGATCTGGTTACAAGTATAATATAATAAATTGTAACAAAATAGATTTATGGCATTTTTTCATTTTTTTGCTAGTGAATAGATGGAAAAAATCAGATTTTTTTTTTTTAATGCTTCTCAGTCAGTAGGAATTGTACTGGGAATTGTGCTAGGAGCTCTTGCCTCCCAAGCTTTTCTCTGAACAAGGCTGTTTTGCCTCAACAGGCTGAGCTGGTGGGCCCACTCGAGCATGGGCACTTCTGGCTCTGAGCACACACCAGGGCTGCACAGGAGCTTGGTGCTCTGTGCCAGCAGGAAGTGATAACGAGCCACCCCGGCCCTCTGAGATGAAGGACAAGTTTGAAATCTCCCTCTTCACATCCTCTTCTTTTCAGTTTTCAACGTTTCCCAGCCGAACTGTGCCTGGAGCGCCTCAGCTTTGCCCCCAATGAATGCCATTTGAGGGGAAAAAAAAAAAAAGACAAAGTGCAGAAAAAAATCCCATGCCATGGCAGATCTATGAAATCTTAAGGCAAGTTTTCTGACAGCAAAGCAGGAGAGCCATGTTATGCTATTTCTAATTAACAGCAAGTAGAGGGGCGAGTCACCCAATAGGTGCCAAAGTGCTGCTTCTCCCGACGCATCCCCCCACTCCCCGCTTTCTCTTGCCTGCCACTTTGTCCCACCTTTTGTCACCATCTGTACATGGTTAGCTGGAGAATGTTTATTATATAATTTAGTTAGCTTTCGAGCTGCGAGCCTGCCCGTTTGATGTGCCCTCCTGTTAATGCAAAGCACACCATTACTAGTTAATGATCATGAACTGTCATCACAGTCACTTTGAAAAGGTGACAGTGATGAATGGAGCCGGTGGCTCCCAGGGAGGTTGATCACTGAATGGACAGTAAAGTTTATTTAAGCCCTGGCCTGATAATGGCTCTGCATATTTCAGATGGGTTTTTTCCACTCAGTTCTGGGATAGCAGACATTCCCGAAATGATGCGTGCTGCTGCCGCCCCTGCCCCCTGCATTCTGCTATCTTATGGTAAGAGAAAATCTCCCCCTGCTTTTGCATCTGCTGCCCTGAATGCTTCCCGGTGCACACTGCAGCTCTCTAGCCAAAAAAAGAGAGGAAACTCTTGGGCAAAATTTCCTCCAAGTTTTAACAAGAGGAAAAGCCTATCTAGGAGCTGTTTTCTGAGTGAATACCCACAGCTGCTGCACAGGCTGGGGAAGGGGCTCACACTCCAATTTTAGGGCCACTTGCAGGCCACTTGCCTGGCGTGAGGTTGTGGGGTTGGGACTAAAAATAAAATCTGCCCCTCACTGGGTGATCCTAATGGGGGCTGGCAGCCAGCACTGGCAGGCCTTGGAGCTGGGAGTCAACCCGGTGCTTTCAGGTTGGGAGGTTCGAGGTCCCAAGATAAACAAATCTTCTGGTGAGAGTGACCAGCGTTAGGTCAGGCTAAGGGTCGCCCGAAGGTCACGCCGCCCTGCAGCTTGGATATTTTGGTTGTGTATTTACCTTCCCAAAATGCCTTCCCAAAACGCTGGAAGGCGCCCCGCTCCGGGTCGTGGAGCTGGGATCCATCTGCCAGTCTGTCCCGGGAGGGGACATCCCTGGGATGAGCAGGGGCTTGGTGGTGTGACTGGAGATGGGGGCTCTGCAGGGCCACAGGGCTTGGGGCAGGCAAAGTCCCTGTGAGCAGGCAGAAGGTGCACAAGGTGATTTATGTCAGCACGGCCTCTTGGCTTTCGTTTTCATATATGCTGTGTGGGAAACACTGGTGGTGAAAAACAGACACTGTTTTTTCAAGCTGTGTAAAACCTGGATCTGCATCACCTGTCAAACTGGCAGATTGCATTGCCAGAGGCTCACACATGCAGCGATCAGGTCTGGCTTAAGGAGCTGGAGACTCTTGTAAGCCTGAAGAAACAGAGAAAACCCCAAGACACTCTTCATTTTTCTCTTTCTGCCTTTTGAATCTTTGGAAGACCTGTCTGTCAAGGTTTGCTGTGCAGCCAGGAACACTAGAAATGCTTTTTTTCTTTTTCCTAAGGCAAGAAAGCAGAGATATTTGTTTAAAAGGCTCTGATAAAAGTTTCAGGGAAGTTCACAATTCAGGACCTTGTCCTTGTCAGAAGGATGAAAAGGAGCCTGTCGTCTAATAGTAGCTTCTAGGTGACCTGCTGGAACATAGAACTTCTATGGCATTATCAAAACCAAGAAGTGCCTCAGCCACACAAGAAAATCATATCAATTTACACAAGCAACGGTTTGTCTACAGCTCAAACCGTATCAAGCTTTTCTGTCAAAGCAAAATAAGACACTGCCACACTTAACCAGCCTGTTTGTAAACTGACATAGCTTTTCCTGGTAGACAAGTCTATAAACCATTTGCTGGTATCTCAAATGGCAAGTTATCATGCACATTTAGGGGACAACAATGGGCTTTTAGGAAAAACAAATCAATGGGTGGAATTAATAATCGCTTTCATTGTCAAAATAAATGTTTTACGTGCGCCGCAGAAAGGGAGGCAAATCATTCTCACGAAGTTCTGAGGTTTGGGGGCGATGCCAGCGAGCTGCTGGTGGCAGGGGGCTGTCAAGCCCAGGCAGAGTGGGTATTTGCAGCAGAGTCGTGTTCTTCGGAGCAAGAGCTCCCTGTCGGGGCAAGTCGCGGGGAAGGCGGGGGGCCGAGCATCACCGCCCGGAGACGCCTTCCCCGACCTTCCAGCACAGGGACAGGGATGAAGGAAAAGCCACTCTCGTCTCCCCGCTGCCTCCCCCGCCCCACGCACCGCGGGGAGGTGGCTGTCCTTATAAATTTGGGTTGAGACATTTTACCCGAGCGTCTGCAAACATTTAGACACAGAGCTGCTGCTGTTAACTGCCAGCCCATTGTCTGCCGGTGACACTTTTCTCTGAGAGTCACTTACCAGGGGGCGAATGTTGATTGAGCAAATGAACACAAAGCGCTGAAGCCGCTGGCTGCGAATTGTGCTGCTGTTAGTTTAAACAACTGGAACAGAAATGCCATTAGCCGGGTGAGTTGAGGGAGCCGGGTGGAACATTCACAGCGAGAAAATTTGCCGGCAGTGACTAGCGCAGCGAGATGGATGGAGTGTTTGGCCTTGATTGACATGTCACCCTGGGTCTAGCTTGTTGTACCCACGCTCCACTCCTTCCAGCGGGATGGAATCTGAGGCTTCTCCCTCACTCTCCCCCTCCAGCAGAATTGAACCTGTGCTCCCTCCTGCTGGCGCGGCCCAGCCAAACCACGCACAGCCAGTGGATCTGCTCCAGTCCCAGCCTGTACATTCCCAGTCCTCCCTGTTCTGCCTGTTTATTCCCCTCTGTTCTATGGGTTGGTTTATACCTTCTGTGGTTGGTGTGCAGGCCAGCACAGCTGGCTGGTCAGAGGAGCTGGCTGGGCTCTTGCAGAGCTGGAGCTCCAGCTCAAATGTGACTGGGGGCAGGGCATTTCTCTCCAAAAAAATGGATCCCTCTGGCTGATGGAAGGGAATGCTGCAGCCCGGCCTTTGACATGGCACAAGGAACAAGTAAGAGGAGTAAGAGAAGTCTCCAAGGTCTGACTCACTCTGCCATTGGTGTTACAGACACCGTGTAAGAGCAGCTCCACCTCGGCTGTGTTTGCCACATCCTTTCCCCAAGGCCTTTTCCAGCCTCTCCCACCACACTCACTGCCATGTGTGCAGCATCATCCTTGGGCATAGAAATCTGTCCCCACAAGAGGTACAGACATGACTCAGAGAGAATGGCAGTGCCTGGATAGGGCACACTCTTTGGCTGACAAAGTGGAAGAGAGGAATGAAAGCCCTGAGCATTCCACAGGGTGGGGAAACAGTGAACCCAATGAAAGACGTGGATGTTGTCTGATCTAACAACAGAGAAATGAACATTAAAGAGAGATGGAACACCTGATAAATTAAGATTCGTGTTAAATGGGATCAGGTCTGGTTACCAGGGCTGGGTAATTTGTGAGTGTGAGGTATCACAGCTGTAGATTGAGGTGAGTAGGACACGTTATTCAGATTATTTTCTCACTTGAATTTGCTCAGCAGACGGGGGATCTTCCTGCTTTTCAGCCTCATGGGAGTGGCAGTGTCGGGTGCCTGATGTCTGAGTTTCACAGGGAGCAGGATATTTGATTACCAGAGGCAGACAAGTGGTAGCTGATGGTATTAATGCTCTTTTCCCAATCTGGTGTGAATGCAGTAAAGCAAATACAGTATAAAAGTGAAAGTCTTCAGTGCTTCCCAGCTGGAGGGCACATCAGTTGGGCTTGCTGTGAGAGGAATGTACCATCCCACCGTTTGTAGCTCCATACCAGCAGTAACAGGAGCTGCTGGGCTCCTTGTGGAGGCAAGAGGTGAATTGTACCTCATGCAAAGTAAGGTCTAGCCACCAAGACCCTCAAGCTCTAGTTTTAATTAATTTCTCCCACCACACTCTTTGCTCTGCCATCCACAGACCCACACCAAAGCCAGATTTGCAGTGAGCAGTTTGAGTATTGGCATTAGGGAGCCAGAAATGTCTTTGTCTTCCTCTGCATGGCTGGAGGTTGTGCAGCCTCAACCTCCATGCAGAGCAAGTCTGCTCACCAGGTGGGGTGGGGAGAAGAAATTCTCCATTCTGGGATAACAGATGTCACCAGGGACACCTCGTAAGCCCCCTGGGGTGCTCAGGGAGACTGCCATTTGTTCCAGCAGCACAGCTTAGCCACAGGGCACAGCCTGCGGAGGCTTCATGTGAGTCCAGGTAAAATACTGCTGCTTTTTAACACCTCCCTGCCAAGTGTTAGAGCCAGTCCTGAAACCAGGGGGTTGCCATTCTTCAAGAGTGTGTGTGCTGCTCCTCTGCTTGCTCTGAGCCCAATTCCTCCCACAGCATGGTCCCAATGCCCAGCTGATGGGAGGGACTCTGACCCTCTTCTTGCACCAAAGCAGTTTACAAGAATCTTTCCATCACCTTGTCTCTTATGGCTGCTACAATGAGGTATCAGGGCAGCAGAGCCTGCTTCAGTGGGAGTGATGGTCTGTGAGCTTTAGCTGGTGGCTCTGGACATAGAAAGCATCAGTACAGGGCAGCTCAGGGAGCCTCCAGTCTGGGCTGTCACCCACACACTAAGAATCAAAAAAAGGGAAGAGGAATGTCTGTCATCAGCCATACCTTTGTCAATAAATTAAATTAGGCCAGGATGCAGCTGTTCTGTATCACTGAATTGTTAGCACAAGTACCTGCATGAGCTTGGCCCATGCCAGTTATCACCCTCTGAGATTTTGTTGTTAAGCCACTCTCCATCATCCTTTTGTTGTTAATCTTCATCACTGGGATGTGCCCAGTGAAAATCCAGTGTTATTCCCATCTTCAAAAAGGGCAGTAAGGAGGATGCACGAAACTGCTGGACAGTCAGCCTCCTGTCCATCCCTGGAAAGGTGACAGAACAGATCATTCTGGAAGTCATCACCAAGCATGTAGAAGTAAAGAAGTTAACAGGAATAATCAGCATGGAATTATGAAGAAGAAATCATGCTTGATCAATCTGAGGATTGGCCATCCCATCTATGATGGTGTGGCAGGGTGGGACAATGAGAGAAGAACAGCAGATGTTGTCTACCTCAACTTCAGCAAGGCTTTTGACACTGTGTCCCAGAACATCCTTGTAGGTAAGCTCAGGAAATCAAGAAATGTGGGTTAGATGAATGGTCAGCCAGGTGGAACAAGAACTGGCTGAATGGCAGAGCCCAGAGGGTTGTGATCAGTGGAGCTGAAATTGGAGGCCTGTAGTCAGTGGCATTCCCCAGGGATCAAGACCCAGTCTTATTCAACTTGTTTATTACTTGTTTATTTACCTGGATGAAGGGATAGACTGTACCCTCAGCAAGGATGATACAAAACTGTGGGCAGTGGCTGATACACCTGAGGGCTCTGCTGCCATTCAGCGAGACCTTGATAGGCTGGAGAGTTGGGTAGAAAGAAACCTAATGGGGTTCAACAAGGGGAGGAATAACCCCAAGTACCAACAGAGGCTGGGGGCTGACCTACTGGACAGCAAATCTGTAGAGAAGGACCTGGGAGTCTCAGTGGATGACAACTTGACCATGAGCTGGCAGTGCCTTGTTCCCTGGAGGGCCAGTGGTATCCTGAGGTGCATTGGGAAGAGTGGCCAACCCTAATAATTCTGCGATTCTGTGATTTGAGTGTTTCAGGTGTTTGCAGCAGCTATGACTACTGAGCATATTAGTTGTGGCATGTCTGTTTTTAGAGGTATGAGGCCTGGCCACATGGCTGTGAACTGTGCTGGGATAGCAGGCTTTGAGACCAGGTAACATCCCTGAAGGATTTTATTCACTTAGAGAGATGTAACTACACTTCCCTGCAGCAACTTGCATTTGGCACTAGGCACAACTTGGTCCCGGGGGTGATCCTGCAGCAGGCAGGCTGGAAGAGAGCCCTGGCTTCAGGAAAACTCTTTTGGGCACCACACCTTTTGTTTTTGCACTGTGTTGTGCATTACCCTTTTGCTGCTCCATCGTTTTCCCAGAGTGGTCCTTCCCTCTCTGCGCAGCTCTGTGCTGCCCACATTCTGGAAGCTGGTGCTCAACCCTTCCAGTGCCTGTGCTCCCCTCTCCTGCATCCCACACTTCATCCTTCTCCTGACTGACTGTCCACACCTACTCTTGTATCACCTCTTTATGAAAACACATCCCCTGCACTTCTTTTCTGCTCATGAGCCACACACAGAGTGGTGTCTTCATATGCATCGGCTGGCACGACCACACTGACTTCTGGGGCAGGGGAAACACACTGACACGGAGGTGTCACCCTTCTCCATCCACACTGGCACCGAGATGGACAACACAAAGGGAACTTAATGCTGTTTTCGTGGCAAGGTCTTCATTTACACCTCAGCTGCTATAAATGAAGCCAGATTTTAGCAGTCAATTTAATCCTTTTACTTCTGGTGTGAAAGAATGTGTGCTCGGTGGCTGGGACCGCCCCACACAGACCCATCTTCAGCCTCCTCCTTTTCCCCTGGAGGTAAAAAGTTCAGCTGGACCCTGTGTTGAAAGGTTTTTCAGCATACCCAGCTCACCGGGGAAGCGATCAGCGCGCGGCAGAGCATCCTTGGGCACAGGGATGCGAGCGCGTCTGCCCCGGGCTGGGCGGGAACGGGCTATACATAGCTCAGGTCCGGGGCCGGCAGACAAAGGGAGCCTGTAAGGCTGCTGGGATTTGCGGTTATCAGCGGCCAGGGCAGGAAACGTCCCACACCACAATAACCTCAACTCCACCTTATGTCAGCAAGCCCTACAAACAGAAGGACCCAGCCACGGGCTTTTGCTCTGGCTGGTTCTGTACACCGGAGCTGGCTTCCATGGGGAACGGACGGAAAAACAACACGACTGGCCTGTTCTGATGGCAGGCAGATAAACCCTCGCTCCACTCAGACGGGTATTGTTTCCTTCCCACAGACCTTACTGCCACCACCGAGCACACGATAAAGCCTTGGCTTTTTGTAGGGCTTCTGTTTGAGTTTGTGCCGATTTCAATGCAGTCATTCAAACTGAACATGCTTGGTGAATTGTTAATTCAAGTGTCCTGGAACACAGCAGTTAGGAAAAGTGGAAAGATTATTATTAACCAGTTAATTCTGGACAAAAATTCCCTACCTCTACTTGCACTAGAGTTAGAGCTTCTTCAGCTTTACATAGCACTTGACTTTGGAGCCAGGGCTGGCGAGGAGAGGAAGAAATACGGGCATGTGTCAAGAGCTGTGCCACAATTTTGGTCAAACTCTGCCAATATTGCTGTTTCCCTGTCTGCCACCTGAGGTGGCTGGAGTCATTGCTCCAGCCTGGGTTCCAGCAGAGATAAAACCAGAAGTTCATACAGGCTCTGTCAGTTACTACATCCCAGCACATCCACACATGGCTGGAGATAGGAAAAACCCATGGGGCCTTTTAGACCTCCATCCTCATGTTTCATATTCCTGAAAGCACTGACATTGAATTCAGATATTTTGCCAGATACTCAATGGGTTACAGCAGCACCTTGAGATCACTGTTCTGGGCCACCTGCTGATGTCCTTTCCCCATGCTGCAGCACCCAGCTGGCAACCACACACCCAGGCATGCTCAGGCAGGAAGGGAAAGTGGGAAAACACCCAGCACACTTGGACAGAAGTTTACTTTTTTAGCTGGATGGTTTAACACAACAACCTTTGGGAGAAAACGTAGTGGAGGTATTCTAACTGCTGACAGCCCATTTCCTTGCACTGCAGGAGTGTGGGCATTTGCCTTAATTAGTGCTTCCTATACTATTTTAAGGCTGAATGCTCTTTCAGGAAAAATAAATGGATAACAGGCCCTTTGCAACACAAGCATGTATTATTAAATGCTCCTCTCCCATGTGCAGTTCATCCACAGCCATTTCTCCTGCTACGTCCTCCGTGCCCCTGTCCCTCACACACTAGAAAACATTGTCTTCATTTAAATATTTTGTGAAAAGATTAAGTAACTTCTATCTCTGCCATGGTAAGTGGTACTTGCCAGCCACTATCAACTGGCTGTATGTGCCTAGAAGGATGTGGCTCTCTAATCTTTCAAACTGGTTTGGGTTTTCTTCTTTTGTGTACTGCACAGGCTGTTTTGTCTTTTTTTCCCAGCTCAGGTAACTCTCTGCAGCTGGCCCACATTTTNNNCAGGTGGGCCCTGTTTTTTTTTTTTTTTTTTTTGGTACTGGATTATCTGCAGCAGTTTTTTGTTTCCTCTGTTTGTGAATTGATTTGGTTTTGTTTTTTTCTCTATTCCTCCTTGCCACATCCACCACAGTCACTGTAATCCTACCTGCACCAAATCTTCGTCTCCCATGAAGAGTTTCATTTTGCTTGACTGAAATATGCAATGGCAACATGGGAATCTCCCATATCCTTGTAAGTCATGTGTTTCTCCTCTTTTCCAAAGCCAGGTGATACAATACAATTAGAAAAGACTCAACAGCCTGGGTCTGATGAGGTACAAAGGCTTTGGTGCTGCTCCTGCTGCCACTTCTTGGAGTGGGGAAAAAACCAGACAACTTAACTGCCCTGGGAATATGCAAAACCCAAGTGATAAACAGGTCCCCGGCAGAGGAACTTGCAGTTCTGTTAGACAAAACAGATAGTGGCAGGGAGAGGAGGCACGGGGAGATGGGCTCTGGAACAAGGAGGAATTAAACCAGGTTCCTGCTCTGGAAGGGCTCTTCAGGGCTCAAAGTCATCCGCTGAATTTTATAACCCCTTTTACTTGATCAGTGAGTAGTCTCATCTTTACAACTTTTATATCATTCTGTGTGTTTCTGGTAAATGGAGTTTTTTTGTTTGGGTTTTGGTGTTTGTTTCTTTTTGATTTTTCTTCCCCCCCCCAACACTAACTTGATAAGCAGCTAATTTCAAGCTGATCTGATGTCTCCTGTTGTAAGGTTGTTCTTTGGACACACTGTGATCCTCCTGAGGGATGGCTTTTGCCTGGTGTCATCTGCAGCTCTCAGGCTGGCATATGCAGCTTGTGAAAGATGCCTACAGTCTTTTGCTCAAGAGACTAATAAAATTAAACACTGTGGCAATTTCTGTGGTCAGGACAACATCTGCTTCCTCTGACATATCACAAGTGTAGAACATACCAGGCCAGAAGGGACAGAACTGGGAGAGAAAAACATGTTAAAAAAATAAAAAGAAAATACCCTTCAGCAGCCACAGTGCGTCAGCGCTGTGTCCTGGCACTGAGGCTGGCCCAGTGTGGGCATGTGCATGCCCATGCTCCAGGAGTGCCATCCTGGCTGGCACTGAGCCTCCCAGGAGCCACATGTGGTCCTTGTGGACCCAGCTGCTGCCTTGTGTCCTTACCCCTGTGCAGGGTCTCCCCAGGCTGGTGGGGCAAGAGAAATCCTGGCCAAGGAGAAGATCCTTGTCCCTCAGGTCCTCCACTGTCACAGAAACTTCATGGGTGTGTGTGGCAGGAGCTGAAGCACGGGGACTGTGACCAGCAATACAGAACCCTGGGATTATGTTTGCCATGGCTCTATGGACACATAAATACCCATAAAATGCATGCAGGCTCCAGTCTCTGCTTGGATTAACTCCTTACAGTAAGGCTGGATCCTCTGGATATTTCTGTATCCCTTGCACTTTTATTCCCTGCCACAGGAGGCACACAGTGATTCCAAACCTCCTGTATCTCCAATCCTTCCCCATGCCACAGGGAAGAAACTTTTGGAAAAGTTTTCAGGCAGATCCTCCTCCTCGTTAAATTTAGCACAAGCCTGTAAAGCGCCACCAGGAACAGCAATGAGGGAGCTGCATGTTTTGGTTCATGGTTATCTGCAAGGTCAGAGAGAAGTACAGGCTGTGTTAGTGAAGGTTTGTCCGATCTCGTACAGCTTAAACATGGTGGCAAATGTTAAAAATAAGAGGAAAAGCAAAATGTATTAGTCAGTCCTGACTCTCAAAAACTTAAGCCCCTTCCTAACTGCTCTCCCCACAACTGCTCCTTCCACTGCAATATTGATAAAACACAATCAGCTATATTTAATGAAATCTAGCTTTGTTGAAGGCCAGGAAAGTCAATGAACCACTTGTTGCTGTGCAAGGCTCCTAACATAGGGATCTGCCCAAGGATCTTCAAGCTAATGGCATCCTGCTTGACAGGGAATGAAGCCAGAGGATCTTCATGCTAAGAGTGTTTTACCATCCCTTGTTCTTTTTAACTCTTTCTTTCTTTTTTTTTTTTTTTAATCTTTTCCTCTTGTTTTCTCCTGCCACCCACCCAGCATCACCCACCCTTTGCTTTTAGTCCTTCCCCAAGCTCTGTACCCACTGCTCTCCCAACTTTTTTCTTCCCTTTCCCTCCTTTTCCACACCAGACTACCTTCATCCTGGGTGTCTAGGCTCCTTTGGTCTCTTGGGCTCCCTGCTGCCCTCTCTCCCTGGTCCCTCTCTCCCTTATGCCAGGTCCCTGCCTGTTCCCAGCAGTGCTGGGGGACATCCCAGTGGGTGCTCCCTCTTTTCCTGCCATGCTGGTGGCATCACACGTAGGAAGCACGACAAGGACAAACATTTTCTGCGGCAGGATGGAACACCCGTGAGGTCACTCAGCACCCCCAGGGACAACCAATACCTTCTTCAGGCTCAGCCTGGCTTTAACTTGCTGTGGGCAGCGCTCCCGTCTCCCCTTCCCTTTCTCTCTTCCCCTGCCTCATTCCACGTCATTTCCACTGCAACCAGAACACGCTCGCTCTTTCTTTTCTCTAAGGAGCCCGGTCTGAAATGTGTCTGAGGGGTATTTTTAGCGGGAAGCTTGGCAGCCTGGCAGTCCTGGGCGTTCTGCCACCTTGAGTGAAAAATGTGCATCGGCCCGATAAGGATTACAATGGTGTGCTGGGGGCCGTGACTGGGGGCCGTGCTGCTGGCTGCCCACCTGCTCTGTGGGACGGGGCACAGTGGCCGTGGGGCTGCCCCCAGCCCATCCTGCCCCCTGCCCTGCACCCCACACCGGCCTCCAAAATATGTTCCAAGGTATAAAAGGAGGCCTTGCTGGGAAAGCTGTGGGAGTTAAGTGGAAGAAAGCCATTGTATGGCTGGAATAGGGGTACTGTCTGGCCACGGTGTTTCTGCAGGTGATGTGCACGCAGCACCGTGTCCCAAAAAAGGTGCTGTGAGGATTTTTCTTCCAAGTAATGATGGGCACAGGCACAGCTCCCAATATTACAGCCTTAGGGTTGCTGTCTTTCTTCTGCTTTGTCCTTCTGGCAGTGCCATGGCTTAGGGCAAAGTGTTGGCCCCCTCACAGGCACAGGGTGAGCTCTGGAAGCAGGCACTGTTTGTCCCAGGGCTGTGGCTGGCACAGCTTGCTTGGAGCTGTTGTTCCCTGACGTGTCAGGCAAAGTATTTGCAAGTGGGAATGGCCTGTTGGGTTGACTTCCAGCTGCAATCAATAAAGAACTGTGCTGTGGGATTTTAATTTGAAAAATAAATATCAAGTGCAGCTAATATTTTTTAATATCTAGTTTCCCCCTCACAGGGTCTAGAGCTTGCTTAGAGAAATGACAATGATGTGATTAAATGTCCTGTGAAATGTATGCAAAAATGCCACTTTTTACAAGCAAGACATTTTGGGGAAGAGGGAGATCATATTAGCCAGTGCACTGATTAGCCTCCTGATCGTCTTAGCTACCCCTATAGTGGAGGAGGGGAGAGAAATTCCCTCAGGAAGTATTTTTGGGGGTAACACAGGTGTTCTAAATACTCTTCAAATAGGCCTATCTTTCCTATCTATGCCCCAGGGAAGAGATGGCTGGTCAGTCAGGGACCCTCAGCTGTGACAACCTCTTCCAATCCACACCATTCTGACCACACCTGCACGGACTGGTCGAGGCAAGGGTGATCCCCGACTCCAGACAAATGGCTCCATCGTCCTTCTGTGCCAAGTGGAATAATTTCAAAGGGAACTGTGCCTCAAGGCTGGTGGGGAGGATGTTTATTTGGTGCTGGATATGTATGGATGACTGCCTGCCTGCAGGTGAGGGATCCTATGCCTGAAGCACAGAAATGGATGGAGGGATTGGAAGGGGTCTCCAAAAGCTTATGTCTGCCCAAGAAGAGACCAACTATACATGCACTGTGTTGTGAAAGGTGTTCCTACATCATTCTTAAGGGTCTCCCTTACCATTAGAAAGGTTTTTCTCCCTGCTAACTAAGAACAGGGGAGCAGACTTTTCCCTTCCTCAACTCTGAGCTGTTTCATGTAGCTGAGGATTATTACTGCATCCCCCTCAGCTGGTTTTTTTTTTGACCTAAGCCGTGCAGTTCTTTCAGCTCTCTCCTGCAGGTCACATATCCCACACTGCTGGTGTTCCTGGATTCTCTCCAAAAGGCCAACATCTTTCCTGAAACGCACTGCACAAAACTGGCCACCCTATAAGAGCAGTAGCATACCACATCTGCACTGAACAAAAGGGCCATTTCTTTGTATGGGCAACACTGCTTGTTATTCTTTCCAACATGATATTTGCTTTATTGGTTTTGGTTTTTGGTTTTGGTAATTGTGTGATTTAGAGTATTTTCCACAGAACTGCTTCTTAACCAGAACATTTCCGCCGGGTCATTTCTGCCTGATTGGAGTTTCTTGCACTCTGCTCTACTGAGTTTTGTCACACGCTTTTTCTAAATTGTCGAAATATCTCTTTCCCCCCTTTTTCCTATTTTTTTAAGATTTGAAATTCTGATCCTCTCCGCCAGGTTTGCCATCACAGTCTGTGTTCCCTTGTGCTCTGACAGATGATGCCAGGAGGAGTTGGGTACAAGCCTCCTGTACCCACCCCTCTACGTCTCTCCCCTTTTTGACAACAACCACCAACAGCTGCTCCTTGGACTGCTCTATCCAACCAGTTTTGTACTGAAGTTTTTCCTGGTTTATTTGAAGGCACAGCACTAACCCCATGCCCAGACAGTGCTCAGAGGACAAGATGCTGCTGTCAAGACAGCTGGGAGGACACCCTGGCACAGACACCTTTGGGGTTTAGGCACGGTGCCACTCAGCTTGGCCATGTTTTAAGAAGCCAGGTACATCCCAGATGTCTGAAGGCACCTGGGCGGAGAAGTTTAGCACCCAGCCTTTGTGCTCAGGTGCCTCTGGGGCCATTGAGGTTTGGCTTAAGCACCTCTGCCTGTTTGCTGGCTCCAGCTCTCGCCGTGCAGCTCCCTGCTAGGCCAAAGGGCACAAACGCACGTCAAACTGAAATGTTTCACTCAGTCCTGGCCATGTGTTTGGAGATGGTGTTCTGTATGAAAAAGAGTCCCAGTGTTCATTAACTGGCATTTTTCTTTTGGAAAACTTCTCTGTCCAGGAAAATATTGGATACTAAGAACTTCTATCCCAACTTACCAAGGAGAATAAATATCCACGTGCTGGAAAGACCCTGGCTCTTCAGCTGCTGGGTTTTGGTTGTCACTAGTGCCTTCTATTAAAAGTCAGGGGTGCTCCACGAACCAGGGGTTTGAGTTACTGTGAAACCTGCATCTCACCTTCCCCTCACCCCTTCCTGGCATTAAAACCTTGAAGAGCTGCAGCACACACAACAAAGGAGAAAGCAATAGGAGAGCGGCAAGGTCACACATCTGTTGCTTTCCACACTTTCTTATCTCTGACATCACAGGCCTCAAGGTCTTTCTTCTCATTAAAACAGCTGAATAATTGCAAACTGTACACAGACTGACTAAACCTGTGGCCTTCTGCCTTAGTCATAATATGGGATGTCTGACTAGGGAGGATGTTTCTTGGCGAGGGAGGGTGAAGGGACTGAAGAAATAAGCAGCTCTGTGCAAACGCAGTGGGGAGCTGCTGCCACTGCCCCTTGGGCTGACAGTCTGCAGGACATCCAGCCAGGAGAGTGTGGTGTCATCGATGGTGCTGCTGAAAGCACTGGGATGTGACCCCACCCCACCCTTAGGAAATGCTGGGCCAGCACCAAAAATGACTTTGTGGAGGGCTGATTTGCAATGATCCCACCAGTGCTGCCTCTGCTTGAGGTTTACTTTGTTAGCAGTGGAGAGAGAAATAATAGGCCAGGGGTGAGAAGGGGAACTATGGACTGAAAGAACTGTGGAAAATCAAAGGATGAGGCATGCTATGGATGCAGAGGCATTAGAAATGATGGCAGAAAAAGTACCCTAAATCATCAAGTCTTTTGTACAGCCTGGGTTTGTTCAAGCAACACCAGCCTAAGCTGACCTCAGCCTCCTCTATCTCTTGCATCTGTAGTTTGGACAGTCGCTTCTCAGGTCTGACCACTGCATGCACTCCTGCTGATGTCTCTGTGGCTGCTGCACCTCCAACAGCTGCCACTGGGATTTCTGAAAACCACACCTGCATCCCCCACCCTGCTAGTCCCAATGAAATTCATTAATGGGAAGTCATTTGTCATGACATAACGTGGGATGTAAAAGATCTATTTCTGGTGGTCGCACACGCCTCCCTGCTTGGTGATTAGTGTTTAGCATCTGGGAGTGCAACAATCTGGGAAAGCTAAGGCATTAGCAAGAGGATGGGGGTGGTCTGCTCTGTGAAAAATTATATGTGTACTGAAGTAAGCGGAAAAAGATGCTTTTGAGGTTCCAAACATTTTCCTAAAGGAATAGCAATGATTGTGAAAGATGAAAATCAGGAAAAAATTGTGTAACAAGTGTCTACTGACATCAGCAGCTCAACACAAGTGTTAGTAGTTTTAGTCCTTCCAGGATTATTTGTGAAGGTTTGAAGGTACCAGAGTACAGCACAGAGCTGCTGCTATGTGTCTCCCACACACCACTGGCCACAGAGTTCCTCCCTGCATTTTGTCCCCTTGGTGAGCCCAGCGGCTTGCTGGCATTCTGCTCATGCTTCACTGAGAATGTAGCTGTAAGTTCTCACATCAGTTTCTGTAGGGTTTGCTTTTGTTTTTGGTGTTTTGTTGGGTTTTTTGTTTGTTTGTTTGTTTTTAAATCTGGTTTCAAATTTCACTCCTTTATATTGTGCCTTTTCCTACCAAAAATAAATGGGGTTTGCTATGTGACACAGTTCCCTTCTGAATGAATTTGTACTGCCAGCAAGCCAAGTCAGCCTTCTTTTGAAAAGCTGGACACTGACTGAGAGATGCTGCCTCTGATCTGTATTTTCCTGCACATTCTCCACTTTTTTGGTGGTTTTGGAAGTGTTGACCCCAGAACAAGAGCCATAGTCCACTAGTGCTGTTTTCACATCTCTGAGACTTGGGGAGACCCCATTACACCCTTCCTACAAAAGCAGCAGGGGCAGAGGCAGAGATGTCTCCTGTAACAAGAATGCACAATTCTACAGATGCATTATGGGTTTATCTTTACAATCTTTTTTTTCTTTAAACACTGGGTCTTGATTGCTGCTGGAAGGAAAGTTTCAAACAGACCGAGTTTTCCTTAGAAATGAGCTATCTAGCAAATTTTCTCCTTTGTGACAGTTTCTTAGATCAACATGCTGCTTATCTGATAAACCTCTTATCAGAGACAATTTGTGGCACGTTGCCCCAGTACCATGGTGCAGTCCTTTCAGCTTTACTCTACTGAGTGAAGACAATAGAAGATACCACTGCAAACAGTAAAGAGCAAGTGCTCCCTGTGTGTAGGTATCTTCAGACTATCATTCCCTAGTTTGAACAAACAGTCAAATATCTACTGACAAACAAGCAAAAGTTGGCAGGAATTAATGGTCCTCTGGAATAACAATGTGCTGTGGGAGTACTGTTAAGCATCCTGAGCTGGACAACTGTGGCAAAATTTATGGTTTCTCCTAGACAGAAATGGTTTATTTATGGATTACTGAGTCTTTTAAATGATCTTCCTCTGGGCCCTGCCTCTTGACTAATGCCCACAGGCAAAGTACTAAGAGAATAAAAAAATATGCAAACTAGCAACAGTGATGCTTGGTATAACTGCAGGATATATTAAAGCCTGAGTGAAACAGTAATTCCTTTTGAAATTTCTAAACATTTCATGTAAAAAGAATTCCAGTTCTGATGGGACCAAATATATTGAAACAAGTCACTAAGTCTTCAGCATTTCACGTGGAGGATGAAATTAAAATCTATTATTTCAACATTTAGCTCTAGGTAGGTGATTCAACTAACGAATCATCATCTCTGGCAAAGTGAAGTTTCCTGAAATTATCCCAACAAAACTCTCCTGAATACCCATTTTGTAATTTAAAATGAAGTATCAATTCAGGTTAATATTTTGACGTCAAAATGGCACAGATTTTTGTAATGGTAAAATAATCTGCAGAATAGAAATTATCATTCCTAACCACTACTAGAACAATAATTCTGTGAGCTGTTGCACACAGAATATCCCTTAGATAACCCTATGGCTAATATATATCTGCTGATAGGGTACAGACACATCTCTCTTACATATGTATGGCTTCAAACCAGTGGAGGAAAAGCCACTCAAAAGCTGGAAAAATACAGCCAGATCAAGCATGATAATGTCAGGGACAAATAACATTAGAAAGTACAAATTTACTAGTATGTCTTCCCTAATGATCAGGGTGGAGCTTCTACAAAATTTTGAAAGATATCCTCCACGCTCAGACCATCCATGTTTGACAGCATTTCCTCAGCATCTGGCCTGAAGCACTCAGCCTGAATGCACTGTCGTCTCACCCCCAGACACTTGTCCTCCACTGACAAAAAATGATCAGCATTTATTACAATGTTGTCCATAATGGATTTCAGCTGCCAGTGTCCCATGGAAGCAGGACTCCATGGTCTCTTGCTCCTCCCCTTGTCAGGATCATTCGTGCTGCTGCAGTGCCTTGGGATCTGGGGCTCTGCTGGTCTTGCTGTCACATGCACACACGCACACACACACAGACAGAGGAAAGAAGGCAACATTGTGACCTCTAGGATGCTTCTTATCTAAGTAGATACCATAGCATAGAGGCAAGTGAGCTCATGTGGAGTCCACATGGTATGTTGGATGTAGAGGTGAGCAATGGTACCAGAGTTCCCACTATCTCATGCCAGTGTTCTGAGTTACTAGGGCCAGCATTCCCATTGTTAGTGCCTTCCTAATGCCCTTCCTCCATATGCAGTGTGATCTGGAAGAGCAGACATCACTCCTGGAAGACCTGATCTCTTGGTTGCTTCCTCCTCTGACCATGGCATTCAGATCTTCCCCTCTTAGCATTGCCTGAGACATTTGCAACTGGAGTCACCTTTTAGGCAGCATCAAACACCGTCTGAAACAGATATCATGTTCACCCTCTGCCCCAGCGTCAGCCCTTCTCATCTCTCCCTCAACAGTGTAAGCAACTTTTCAACAACAGTGGCTGCAAAGCAGCCCAGTGGAAAAGGATCTGGGGGTGTGGGTTGGCAGCCAGTTGAACAAGAGCCAGTGTGTGCCCAGGTGGCCATGAAACCAATGGCACCTTGGCCTGGATCAGCAATGGTGTGGCCAGCAGGAGCAGGGCAGTGATTGTCCCCTGGTACTCAGCACTGGTGAGGCCACACCTGAAGTGCTGTGTCCAGTTCTGGGCCCCTCAGTTCAGGAAGGACATTGAAGTGCTGGAGAGTGTCCAGAGAAGAGCAACAGAGCTGGGGAAGGGTCTAGAGGGTATGTCCCATAAGAAGCAGCTGAAGAAGCTGAGGTTGCTCAGCCTGAAGAGAAAGAGGCTCAGGGGTGACCTTATCACTCTCTACAGCTCCCTGAAAGGAGGCTCTAGCCAGATGGGGATCTATCCCTTCTCCCAGGTGACAAGTGGCAGGACAAGAGGACATGGCCTCAAGCTGCACCTGGGGAAGTTCAAGTTGGACATGAGGACGAATTTCTCCACAGAAAGGGTTGTTAAGCATTAAAACAGGCTGCCCAGGGAAGTGGTGGAGTCACTGTCCCTAGAGGGGTTCAGGAAATGGCTGAATGTGGCATTTAGTGCCTTTAGTCAAAGGTTAGACGTGATGATCTCAGAGGGCTTTTCCAAACTACTTGAATCTGCAATTCTGTGATATATTCCTGATCCTAGAGTTCATCTATGGGGTCTAAGGGCATCAGCTGGTGCAGTATTTGCATTCTTCCAAAGAGAACTGGACCCTAAACTGGAGCTATAAACAGCTGTGATTTGGTTTAACTGTGGCATTTTCTACTAACCTTACACTGCATTTTATACTGATTTAAACTGAGAAAGTAACTCTGAGTACATTTGGACCATGCTACTAACCCAGTCCAGGGCTAGATATCTTTAGCAGGGGTTGTCACTTTGGACCCAAGGGGGGTTGATTTCCTCCTGCAGTCAAGTGGTTCTTGTCAGTCAGCTGTGGAATTTCTGCTCTGCAGTCTCCTATGCTTTGGGGTCTAAGTTTGGAAGTCACTACATCTAGGGTGTAAAATCACCTGTGTCTGAGATGTTTAAATACAGGATATGCTGAGGCCTTCCCATGCAGGAGGGTTTTTCAGAGCAAAATATTCCTGATGAAATCATCACCTTCCAGAACAGGAGATCCTCTGATAAATTCATGTAATCTGCTTTAGAGCTGACCCAGAGGTTTCCTGCATCCAGTGCCTCATCTGCAAGAATGGCCACAGAGGAGCCTTAATTAGGTGTGCCTTTAATTATTTATTTATTCAGAGCACACATTCATTCACATTGTATTCACCAAGCTTTGGTCAAATCCCAAGTCATTGTCTGCCTGCACACGAGTATTTACCCAAAGGTATGGGTTTAAACTGATTAACTCACACTGGAGCAATCGCCTATGTAGTCACTGATATTGGCTTAATACCTCACTCAGAAGTACTCTGAAGTTGGCTGAGGTCTTGTACAGATCCTCTTCTTTGAGTGTAAAGTGTTTGCACAGAGGCAGGACTCGGCCTTACTGGGTTGTACAATGGCTGAGCTGAGCTGATACCAGGCTAGCTGGGATGCAGGGAAGCAGCATGTCTGGAAGCAGGCTGCTGGAGATGTGGAGATGGAGGACCTCAACTGCATTCCTGGTGGTGGAGGCTGACTTTGTTCTTTCAAAGCTCCCAGCAAGATAATGGTGTTTTAGATCAAGGTGAGCAAGGGGTGTCTGTACCTTCCCCTGGTATGATGTGTCCTTGCCGTGTCCCACAGCAAACTCACTTGCTTTGCAAAGCATTCACAGATGCTTGGAAGTGGAAAGGGGTACAAACCCACCCTTTCTCACCCAGCTTCACCCCTGATGAACCCCATGCACATTTTGTGCCACTGGGGTTGCCTTAGCACTCAGGTGCTGCTTCCTGACTAGTTTAATCCTCCTCATGCAGGAGAGAGACCAGAGCAGCAGAAGAGGCGCCCGGCTTTATCAGCCCCGTTCCTTCCTTCAGCTTATCAAAAACGAACTCCCAGTTGGCTTTGTTTGACTTCTAGGGTTTATTGGATTTGTTGCTTCCCTTCTTCATTTTCATATTAAAGGCTAAGGTTGAGCTGTGATCCTGCTACTGTAGCCTCCAGCTCCTGAGCTGATCCTACCAGCTCTAATTGCTCAGCTGCCTGATGTAATCACCAGGAGGCATATTGTGTGTGTGGCTAAAGGTACTTCATATTTTCTCCCCAGCCAGATGAAAAAAAAATAAAAAAGAAGAAAAAAAACTCAATTGGCTCTAGGTCTGTCAATAGTGACTAATCAGGTGCTGTACAATTAATTATGAAGGGGTGTCATTTTAAAACAATTCTGAGGTGGGAAAGAACAGGCCTGGGCCCTTTACCTGCTGGTACTGTTTGTGTTGCTAAGCCAATCCAGGCTGCGTCCTCTATTTCATTTACCTTTTAAACTATTGCCCCCGCATAAGTAAACACTTTCTATAAAGTGTGTGTGTGTGTGTGCATGCATGTGTGTAAGTGGGTGGAGGGTGATCTGGGAAGCTCTCCACCCTAGAAAAGAAATTAATGACGGGGAGGAAAAAAAAGAGAGCAGCATAATTTGGCAGTAATTTCTCCAGAACAGCAGGAGATAATAACAGGTGGATGAAACAGGAATAGGATGAAACAGTCTGGGGCTGCATACCAGTAATCAAAATTGCTGTGAGATACAGAGATGGGGGTGAGAGATGTCCCTGCAATGCAAATGCCCTGAGCAAGGAGCCTGGGCTCCCCAGCAGCCACCTGCCAGCACATGTCAAGGGGGCAAATCCCTGTCCCACCTAAACTGGCTCTTCCAGGCTCCTCTCCCAGCATCTCCCACCCAATCCCCTGGGAATGTGGCTGCAGAGAGCAGGACGGTGTTCCTGCTCTTCAGCCTGCTGGCAAAATGGAATTGTCCCTTGCAATGCAAACCTCACTTTTCAAGGAGGATGGCAAGGGAGCTGCTACTGTCCAGTGCCAGTCTTAGGGCACTGGCTGGTGAAATTCTGTGTGTGGAGGGGAAAGAAGGGCAGACACGGAAATGAAAAAACAGCTTAGTAGAAACAAAGTGACAGTGCTAAATGACTGAGCTTCACTGAGGGAGCTGTCAGTCATTGAGACTGTGATGATGCTGTGTCTATTGCCTGGAGTGGTAAAAGATGGGCTGGAAATGTAGAATCGAGGATGTTGGGTGAAAGCCTCTGCTGGGACCCCTCTTTGAAGATGCTGACTGCAAGAGATCTTCTGGAATGTGGCAAGGGGCAAGTGTCATGCTGTCTCATAGAAAAAATTAGAAATACCCTGTCCAACCATTTAGTTTGCTAATACAAAAACTCCAAATGGTCCTTTGGTCAAAAATTCTGCCTGCAGCACTTGCAATGGACAAAGGGGAAAAAAAAAGGGTAAATTCCTGCATGTGAAAGAGTAATAATTGTAGAACTACATGGATTATTCTGGATAACAATTTATTAGCAAATGCATTTTAGGAACAAAGTGCCAAGGCGCAAGAAGCCCTGTTCTGAACTTTTCAAAATCAAGCATGCTGACTTTGTTCCTCAAAAATTAATATTCTTCATTTTACTGGTTAGTATTTTAATTGAAAACAAGCATTAAAGATAGATCAAAACATTTGATCAAATGCACATTTATTTAATCAAATTAGAAGACTTCTAAAACCTTATTCAAAGTTAGTTTCAGAGCTTTGTGTGTATTTCAGTATCATTGCTGGCAAAGTCCCTCTCTCCCCAGTCTTCAAAAAAACATGTTAGTTTGGCTTTTTTACGTGAAATATTTAGTACCCTTAACCTCTGTTTGTGTCAGCATTTTGATGACAGCAGCTACTGGATCCCAGCCACAGCATTTCCTTGCCCTGTGTCAGAGGACTTTGAAATACGACGTGAGGAGGTTCAGTTTGTTGGGGCTGTACAATGTAGGGGTTGCCAGCCTGGTTTAGGTCAGGAGTCTGTTCAATCCTTTGTCCTGGTTTTCAAGTCTTGCACCAAGAGCAGGGAAATGCATTGCCCAGAGAAAGAGCTTTACTCTGAATCATCCTGGAGCCAAGTCTGTCCCTGTAGAAGGGCACCATGGCACTGAGCAATGGCTAACCCAGGGTTACACAGCAAAGCAAAATTAACAGATGTAGAAGTGGAGGTTACAACATAAACATGTGCTCAGATACTGGTGTAATGAACGCAGTATAAATATTTAGATGTATTCCTACATCTAATTCTTAAACTCCTCATCCTTATGTCAAATGTTTACAGAAGGCAAAACTATATTTCAGTTACGGGCACGGGTTCATAATTCTTCAAGTTAATTAAGGCATCTAAATGTGCTTCATGTCTGTTGCCTCTTTGTCAATGGCACATACCTGTAGGCAATTAAATGCTTTTCATATCAGTGACAGTAATGGCAGTTTAGGTGTCCAGCCTCAGGGGAAAGCAGCAGCTATGAGTGTCATTTGTACATCTCCAATGAACAGATTGTTGCTTGTATCATTGTGTCATGCAGACATCACGTAGGGCAAGAATTAATTGTGGTTTGGGATCTCTTTATACTAAACGTGGTGCTGGCAGATGCTGAGTGGTGCCCCACGGATGGGCTGTTGTGCTGATGGGTGCCCAGGGGCACAGGGATGCCTCTGCCAGCCGTGGTGTCAGAGCAAGGGGCCTGTGGGTGCCACCTTCCCAGTATAGCTGCAGTACTGTGTGGCTTCTGTTGGCCCAGAGCACTTCTCATTCCTCTGTTTCTTTCTCTGTCTGTGCCTTTATGCATAAACTGTATAACTGGCTGCACAGGCAAGGGAGGAGAGGGGTGGCCTGTCCCCAGCTGGAGTGTCCCCTTGCAAAGGAGGGTGAGCAGGTGACAGGGTGCCACCCACAGCAGAGATCTCCCCAGGGGCCTGAGGGTGGGCTGTCTGTGGTGGTCCCAGAGCCTCACTGGCAACTGAGATCTGCTTGGTGCCAGGTGGGGAATCTCCCTATTCCAGGGGAATCCCTACCCGGCCACTTCATAGTGTTTTTAAGGACAGCAAGGAGCCTTATCATCTTTCCACATCTGCTCCAGATGCTTTGCATTCCAGCAGTGCTCCACAAAGGTGCTGAACCCTACAGCATCTCTCCAAAGAGGACTCACTTCTTGCCACCTTGGCAGCTGTCAGCTTCCTGCATGCTGTCCAAGGGGAAGGGAGCAGCCCTGCTCTCAAGGATGTCCCTGCAGAGCTGACAGCAGGTGACACAGCCCTGCCCCTCAGACGTGGTGTGTGTACCGTGGGTGGCAGCGGGAGCTGTGTGTGCAGGAAGGCTGGGCTGCATGCAGGCAAAGTTCAGGCAAACAGTGGAGAGAGAGCAGGAATGGTTTCCGACCCAGTGGCACCAAGGCCGCTTGGCCACTTTTGGGTTTCACCTTGAAGCGCAGCCAGAGCACAGGGTGCTGCTGGCACTGGTGTCTGTGCAGCGGGGTACGGCTCTCGGGGAGTGCTCTGTTCCCAGAAGAGGGGAAAAATTAATAAATGCCTCTCACAAGGTTTTCCAAAGTGCTAATACCCATCAGTCCCTAGCCAAACCCCAGTGCTCTGCCATCTCACTGCTGTATGGGGTTATCAGCGTGCCCTGTCCTCCATCTCCCACATCTGTGCTGTTTCAGGGCTTCTTTCTCTTTAAGAGGAAACACGGCGGAAGCTTAGCTATTCAATATTGTTTCATATTATTTGGTTGTGAAACAATTTAATTTGTTTATGGCTCTAAAGGTCAGGTTTGACTGTTGCCCAAATTTCTAAAGAATAAAGAATGCATCAGGCTGAATGGGACTTCATGGCATGACCAACTGGAGAAAGAGAAGGGGGCTAGTGAGAATATTTAACTGGAACAGCAAGGCAAACTTACCTTCAGCTCAGGTTTAAAAGCCTAGTCAATCATTACACGTTTTTTATTATTTACCTGGTACAAAATCCCCCTGGGTGAAGAAGTAGAAAAACTCACAGGCCACACTCTTTCAAATTTTTAGTGGCTTGCTCAGCATTTTTTTTCTTCTGTCTCAGGACAGTTGAAATTATATGGGTTGTGACGGTACCTGTGAATAGATGAGAAAAAAAGTGGAAACACATTTTGGTTGTAGCTCCAAGCAGGGGTGTTTGTAACAGTGAAGAGAGCAGGGCCAGCCAGGGACTCTGAGAGGGAAGGTAATTCTCACACAGTCATCAGAAGACAAAGGTTGCATTTACACCTGGCCAGAAGGTTTAATCATCTACTATTTCCAAACATTGCAGGCTCACAATCTGTTGTGTCTGAGATCATAAAACATAATCACAAACTGGAGACAAGAGACCCGGGGCTTGATTGACCAGACCTTTTCTTTTTCTTCGTTCTTATTTTTCACTCAATTTTCTGCCTTTTCGGCGGGGGGGGGGGGGGGGGGAGAAAAAA
>VYXD01014413.1:1216627-1257519 GCA_013397195.1 Hylia prasina | reverse complement strand
GGAAAAAAGATGCTTTGGTCAGAAAACTCTTGGTGCAAAAAAAAATCTGAAAACCAAGGATTAATGGGCAATTTTCATTCCTCTTTTTCTCACTTGCATCAAGAGCACTTGGGACCGTGGGTGGCAGCGGGAGCTGTCTCCCTCCCAGGATTTCAGGGAAGAGAAATTGTGGTAAAGGGACCAAAGAGAGAGAAGCATTCAAAGAGAACCAGGTACAAACCTCTCATAGTTTAGTTTTCCAGATCCTACCACAAAAACAACTAACATTCAACCACCTGAAACACTGAGTGTAGGTGGCTTTCATCTGTCTTTGGGGGAAGGGTAAAATTATGGTAACATTGAAAGAGAATTTGGTAGTGATGGGAGGGTTTCTGGGCAAAGTTAGCCACATTTTTGCAGTTTGAGACTGTAATTGGTTTCCTCTGTACCTGTGAAGCTGGTGAGGAGGTTTATCAAGCATGATCAGGGACTCCCATGGCATAGAAAATCTGGGGTACCATCACTTCTGCTTCCCTCACCCCACTGTCTCTGCAGGGTCATTGCTCTTTGCTGTCTGCCCATGGCCAGGCTTGTCGAGAGGAGCCAGGTGTTTGTCACCTGACATTCCTGATGGTTTGTAGGAGAAAGGGTGGAAGGGCCGTGTCCCAGCCCCTGCTCCCGCCTTGCTCCAAAGCCTTATGTCGGCATCAGGGAGGGACCCTGGAAGCGATGATGCTGCTTTGCACCTCGTTTGGGTGTTACAGTGTGGATTCATCATCAAAGCACTTAGTGCCGGGAGGAAGAGATGAAGGGCCGCCCTTGCTGACTTCAAAGGGGGCCGAATTTAACCCTTTGACTTCAGTGGGGTTTGAGCTCCTGGCTGGAGTTAAGCACGTGCTGTTTCTGGATTGGGACTTTCCTCTCTTTGTTTGAAGGGGGAAATAAATAATCCAGTTGATTTGCAGTAAATCTTCAGCTACCTGATGATGCCTCTGTGTGTTTTATGACTGCCAGCTCTGTAACTTCCCCCCTTCAAAAAAAAAAAAATTCGATTGGGAGCAATAGGAGCTTCCCCAGGAGAAGTTCATTAAACAGGGCAGGCTGGAGAGCCATCTGCCCCTGGCACTGCCTGGTGCCTTCGTGGTGTCCCTTGCCTGGCTAGGGCTGCCTGCCACCTGATGAGAGTGGCATCTTTGATGTCGTCTAGGGCAGCAGCCATACCCAATTGCATAATCAAGGTCACTGGAAAATTACACAAAACTTTGCCCAGGTCTATTGGAAAAAAGAAAAAAAGTGGAGCACTTGCAAAGAAACTCCCAGCCAGCCAAACTTCTGCTCATGCCACCAACTTGTTACTCTGTGTGAATACACACACAGTGCCAACCTGCTCCCTTACACTGCCCTGCAAGCATTGACAAAAAAAATAATATTATCCACATTAGGGCAATTGCAAATTTTCCCTGGAAGCCACATGAATTCATCCCTGCGGTTTTCCCTGTCTTTCCTTCAGCTACAGTTTCAAGTAGATAACAATGATGTGCAAATGCATGAAGTAATAGTCTCAAGCTTTGCATTGCTGAACGCTGACCTTCTGAGGATTTTAAGACTCAGGGTGGTGAGTTTGGTTTCACATGCTCTTAGGAGCTATCAAGTCTTTCCAAGGCTTGATAAACTGTCAGCTTGAAAATCTGTAAATAATTCTTGAAAATAAGAGAAGGAAAATTTTCAGAGTTTGTCTCCAGAAGAAGGGAATTCTTGGACTATTTTCTGCTATTCCTCCAACATTTTTCCACTTCCATTTCTGAGGAAAAGAAAGTCATGGACGTGGCATAAAGAGGAAGAATTTGAGTTTGAAAGAAACTGGGGCTAAAAAATGGAGAAAGAAAAAAGTCCTGAAAAGTTGAAGGATTTTCTTTTTGTCCTGCCAAAGGGAAAAAAAAAAAAAAAAGCCTCTGAACACCTTGCTGGCCAGGTGCTCTGTGTCAGAGAGTGTGCAGGTCCAGTTCTGTTTGCCCAGCTGGACTAGCAAGGGCCATGTTTCCCAGTGACTGCCTGCTGTCCATTCAGTGGGGACATCCTGCTGGTATTACACCACCAAAATATGTCACAAAGGTCCAGGTGGTGCTGGGCAAAGCACTGTGATGCCTCTTTGAAAATCTTACACATCTGAATTTACGTTTCTGACTAGCCCCCTCTTGCAGCCTAGTCATTTCTGGGTGATTTGAGTTTGTCTCTTTCCAGTTTCTGCCCTGGAAAAGCTCTTCTTCTTTAAACCTTTCCCAATTTCCTGAGGAGGGTTTGATAACTATCAGTATTTCTGGTCATGAGAATATTGTGGGAGAACTTTTAAGCTTCTCTTTCCATAGACCCAGGTAAATGAGTAATATAAAATGTCTGTGGTGTCCTAACTTCTGGAATTCAGGTATGCTAGAAACAAAGCCGTCTTGCCCTGCCACAGCAGAAAGGATCTGTCATCATACATGGAACAATGATTTGAGTCTGTCATCTTTAAAAGTTTGAAAGTTTAATAAACTCTTTATCCTATTTTTATTTATGAGGAAGCAAAACTAGGATGCTAGAAAACATCCCCATGGCTTTCCAAGCCTATATCATATCCTCTAAAAGAGAAATCAACCTCCTTAATCACATCCTGAAGTCAGAGGACTTAATTGCAGTATAGGAGTCGAAGTGAGGGCACAATCCATCCTACTGAGTTTCCCTTGTGCTCTTGTTTTGGTTTTTAAATGGACACGGTGGGTGAAGGTCCTTATACTCAGGGCACTGACATTTGTAGGGTTGTACTGTTTGTATTATCTCTGATGGGCCCTTTGTTATGTCTTAAGTAGTTTAAATTTCCATCATCTAATTTCATGCTGGAGAAAGAAAAAAATAAGATATCCATCCTGGAGAGCTCCTAAATGCCTGTGGGCACCTTCCCACAGGTGGCTGGTGTGCAGCCAGACATTCCACTTGATGTCAGCTACCAGTTCCTCTGTCATCACAACAGAGTCACTTTCCAGTTTCTTAAGGAATAAGACTTATGTTACAACTGACAAAGCATGGAGTAGATCTCTTCAAGAGCTTTTGGTTCCTTGCTCAGGAATGAGATGGAAGTTAAATCCTGGGGGTGGGAAGCACAGATTGGAGCTAGCACGTGGAGATCTTGCTCTCCATTTATTAAAAGAAACTGCAGCAGGCCTGAGGAAGTGCCTTGTTGTGGTAGATAGGGACAGGCGAACGGAAGATCTCGCGATGTGACGGGAAGCAGCATGGATCCCTTCCCTCTCATCCTCAGTGATAAGCAATCACCCTAGGTATGCAACCCCTCCTAACCCCAGTAGTTTTCCACTCCTCACTAACCCTAAACCAGTCCAACCGTCCCCTTCTGACGTAGAGAAGACCCCTGACTATTTAACCCCATGAGACAAGAGAATAAAGGCCATTTTGACCATCCACCACGTTGGTGTCTGTGCTTGTCAAATGGACCGAGTGACCCGGGCGAGGCTGGGTTGCCGTGCTCCCTCTTGAAACCAGGTCGCCTGCCTTCCCATCAGAAGGCAACACCTTGTTTAGCATTTTTTTCCTCCAAGGACTGTTACTCATGGTTTAGCTCTTGAAGGCTTTCCTCTGCCCTCCAAGGAATCACCTTGTCCCCATGAAAAGGGGTGGTTTTGGGGCTGGGTAGCTGGAGCCTCACAGAACCAGCAATGTCTCCACATGCCTGTTCCACCTATGGGGTGGAAATTCAGTGAGAATTTTCAGGAATCTGGCTAAACCCATGCCTGGCCTGTTGGGGTAGTGGCATAGCTCTGGGGCCATGGGCAGGGCAGGGGCCTGGAAAGCCAATAAATTCAGGAACTCTGTTTGCTTGGCTGCTTTGTGCAGAGATGTAACAGTACCAGCTGGGACATACCCCTCTCGCACATACCTCGAGCGTTTTCTGTCACCCTCAGAACATTTCCTGGATTAGCAGAATGGCTCTTCAGCTATAATTTTTGTTGAAATATCTTGCTTTAAACCTAGAGAGCACCAATGAAAGCCTCAAATCTGTAAATCAGCTGCGCTTTGGAAAACAAATCATTGCGGTGGAGTTTTGCCAAGCCAATTTTCTGTGCTCATTCATTATGTAGTTTTCACTTTATGAGCTGATTTAAACCGACCATGCTCCAACAGTACCAGCTGCATCCAAGATAGGAGCCTGATTTACACTTTGAAAATGTGAACTGCCCCATGGTTGCATTTCCAGGAGGAAGAACTGCTACAAAGAGAGGTTGTTAGGCAGCACCCATAGGACTTATAGACATGAGCTTGCCAGTTGCCTCTGCTTGCCTGCTTGAGCTGGTGAGGTGCCATTGGTGAAGAGAAAGCTGTGATGCTCCCATGTGCTGCAGAAAAAGGGGTGTCTTCCAGGGAGAAAATTACAAGACAGCTCCAACTGTGACTGCCCAGTGGGAAAGTAGAAGATAATAAGGTAGAGTGGAAGAAGTGTGTATGAAAGTAAAGGGGCACCTGGAAAAAGGGGCAGCAGAGGAGAGAGAATGGAGATGTGGACATTAACACCTGCAGCCTGTGAAGTGGCAGTGGTGGTCAGGCAGCATCCATAGCCTGTGAGAAGAATGGGAAGAAAAAAATGGGAAATTTTATGCTTATTTAAGTGGCCACGTAAAACTCAGCTCAGCAAAACTGTGCCTTCACCCAGCATGTCTGCAGGGGCCGTGTGAGATTGTGTGTCTTCACCAACACTGTACAGCCATTAGGGAGGAAGGAGAGCAATGGTTTTTAGTTTTTCTTCTTGGCTTTGAAGGTTTCTGTAGTTCTGAGGTTTCCTATGGTAAACTGAGACAGATTTGGTAAAAAATTGCTTGATTCAAACACTTAACCAGCACTGCTAATAAATGTTATTAACCTTAGCTATTTATTTTTTGGAAGTTAACCTGTTAGAAAAACTTGCCCTCCCATTTTCAACCTTCCCAAGGTTTTTTCCCCTGGTATCCCTGTGAGACCAGAATTTTTTAATTGCAGTGGTGGGACTGAGTTTCACCAAAAGTAACTTTGTTCCAGTTGCAAGCAAGGCAAATATGAAAGTGGAGTTGCTGTCATACAGCGCAGTTTCCACACCATTTTTGCAGTTCCTGTAAGTCTGTGTAATTACACAGACTATGAGATGAGCCCCACATACTCCTTCCTTGCTCATGGGAAAGCCTTTCAGGCTTGTTGAAGGTTATTATAATAATGCTATATTGGCAGGTTAAGAAATACCCATATTTTTTACGAACACACAGTTATTTACATCTATCATAAAGCTTATTTTTAAAGAAGAGCTTTTTGTCAAAGGGAAAATGGGCTGCCTTGTTATTAATATTGCAGCATCCTTGTGTTCTTACCTTGGTGAGTAAAAATATCAATGTACAGGGAATAGGCTTATATACAGAAATATGAAATCCAGAACTGGTATACGTGCATGACTGAAAAAAAAGAAGCTGGGTTTGTAAAATTCTCTGATTTCACATTTGTCCACTCATAGGATTAAGGAGATTTAAAATAGCTGAACAGATTCACATAAGAACAATTGTTATAGCCTCTATCAAAACAGTGAGTATTCTGTGAGTATTATTGATATCCTCTTTAAAATGCTTTATGCTGCCAGAAGCAGAATGAAGAAGCCTTTGTGTAAAATCCCACTGAGTCACCTGTGCTAAGATCGTGTAAAGTGCTTGGAAGAGCAGCTGTTGGAGATGCTGGCACCCTGTGTTTTCCAGCTTCTGTGAAATTCCAGGTACATTTCTCCAATGGTGAATAACAAGAATAGATCCCCTTGACAAGCTCTTTTATGTGGATAGCAATTAGGAGTGGCAATTACCGTACTTGTTAATCTGAGTAACATTTACATTGGCTCATCTCTGGTGTTCCTCCTGGTACTGCAATTCCCTTTCATGTAGTCAGAACTATGTATCCCGTCATCATCATCTTTCTAGGGAGGTGATCACAATCCCTCACTTTAGGGTATGTCCTTCCTTCAGGTGGATCCCTTAAGAGATTGTTATCTACACTTCAATGCCTTCTTCCCCCCTGCAGCTGTAAGCATCTTGAGCCGCATCTTCCTAGCATCTTCCTTGCTTTCAGTATTTCCAAGAAGTCATCCTGGTGGGATATCGAGGAACTGAATGTGGTGCCAGCGGTGTTGAGAATTCCCCAGTAAGAAGGCCGACTGCATTTTACAAAAGAACGGTTGTGCAAGGATGGGCAGGACAGATGGCTGAACCTGCAGAACAAGTTTCAGCCATAAATGCTCTGAACACCGTAAACGTTCGGTGGCTTTTCTTTTTTTTCTTTTTGAAAGCTGAAATATATTTGGGAAGTACTTGTTCAAACTACAGACTCAGTCAAATATTAACAAGTGGAAACTGAGCGGGAGGAAAAAAAAGATACTTTGAAGGGCTCAAGCATGTGTGGGTTCTTGCTGTATTTGCCTAACTATAATCACTGGGGCCACACTTGCGACAGGCTGAAATGTTGCTGTGAATAGAAAGTATACCATAAGGGTTCTCAAATATGAAAGTGGGGCTGGAACAAAGAGCAGGCACCAGACAGACTTCCCCTGTTAACGATTGCTGGCCTGTCACCCTGGTGCCAGCAGTCTCAGAAATCCCGTCGGGAGCGGGCGGCACTATCTCAATCCCAGCGTGACGGGGCTGCTTTGAATCCCTGCCCGCAAGCCGTACTCCTCGCTACCGCCTCGTCGCGGGGGAACGAACATTATCTCTCCGCTTTTAAGAGTGTTTGCTTTAAAGATGATTTACCACACTTGACAATTACCGAATTTCCTAAATTCAGCCTGAGGTATTGTTGTTGTTATGCGTCCTCGCCGCGCAAAGCGGAGCCGCGGCCGCAGCGCGCAGGAGGTCACCGTCTCCCGGCGGGCAGCAGGCTGCCCTCAACGCGAGCCGAAGCTCCTCCAAGGCTGTTTCCCCCTGTAGTCCCCTGGCTTGGGATGTCAGTGGGGAAATGACAACCTTCTGACTGCAGAGCAGATGAGAACAAAGCTGTAACCACCACTGAGTTAGGACTCCTCTCGCTGGTGTGGCAGGAACAAACACACAGCTGAAAATGCTCCATAAAGAGTTTACAACCTCCCCCCCCGCTTTTTTTTAACCATATTTTGATCCTGATAATCAATGGGGTAGCACCTCCAAAACAATACCTATGGATCAGTAATGAATGTGATCCATTTGGTGCTAATGTGATTTTCTTTAATTACGTTGTTGCTGACTCAAGTGCTACAGGAATGCTCTTCCTCCACTCAAATGTGAGGCAATACAAGGAGTTATTGTTTCATTTTTATTTTATTAGGAATACTACCAAAACCTTTATGTTAGAATATTTGACTGCAGCGTTAACAACATTTCCCTGGACTGCTGCTTAATAGACTTTTAATATTTGTTCTCCATATGTTGGTTCTTTTAATCTGTTCTTATTAAAGTCTTCCATGTTTCAGTAATTTTGTCCCTGTGTTTCTTTTGAAGAAGGCAAGTGTGTGTACTGAAAGATTAGATTATCCTGTTTAAAAAAAAGAGAGAGAGAAAAGGGAGAAATGTCTTCAAAATGAAGCACATCAAAAGTAAAAGTAGGTGACAAATGTTAATATTTGCAAAGTGCTTCTGCTTTGATCCTGCATTTCTATTTTTTTTAAGAGCTTGACAAATGTGTCCTGTGGTTTGGCTCAAACCTCTTTGCCTAGTGCTTTACTTGACCCACAATCCATTTGATCTTCCACTTGTTTTTCCTTCTGTCCAGGAGGCCTCTGGACTTGATAAAGGCTAATTCTTATCTTCCACTTGCTGCTGCTCAGGGAAATAATTTTTAATTTTTAGTTGGATTAGGTTATTGTGTCTATTTATTTAGGCAGTTTCTAAAGAGATATCCACTTTGCTGTTATTTGGGATGGTTCCCTTCTCATTTCCATGCCAGTAACAGCTATATCAGATCAGCATCTGGTTTGGCTGATTGACTCTGGCACTAGATGTGAGGAAGACATGGCTGCTGGAGTGCCTGACTTGGATGGCAGGCTGCCACTTTGTTTCTACAGTGCAATTTCCAGGTGTGCAGTATCCAGTACCTGAGCTGACAAGTATTTAATACACCAGGTACTTTCAGGGGCTCTGGACTGGCTACAGCTGAGTAAAATGCATATGTGTCTACAGCTCCCAAACACCCATCTCAGTCTACCTGTTGTGATCCCACCTCCAGTATTGTCTGCAGAGCATCTGCTGCTTCCACTATGCTGCTTCCACAATCCCAATATTGCCCAGCTCAGCAAGAGCCATCCTACAGCCCAACAGCCCCAGCAATCTGGAAGATGCTTCCACAAGTATGAACGTTGCCATAAAAGTTGACATGTGATTTACAGCCTGTTTTATAGCATCAGCTCCCTTATTCCCCCTCGAGAGCCCCTCCTCCCAAGAAACCATAATCCACAAACCACAACTGAGGGAAGCACGGAGTTTTGAGCTGCCATTTCAGCCAAGTAGGCCACGAGGTGCAGCATCTTCCAGCCATCCTCCCTGCAGACCACTCCAGCAGCTCCAGGCACAAGGGCACCCCTCCATATCTCTTCCTCAGGAGTTTTCTCCTGTCCTTAAATCAATGGAGAATAAACCATAAATTGGAGTAGAAGATGCCTGCTTATGTGTCAGTTTGGGGAGCACCCCCTACAACTGAGTGAGCCCCCATGGTAGTGTTGCCCCAGGGCCTTGGGTGCTGACAGTGAGGTTGGTGTTATTTATGCTGCTCCCAGTTTCAGGACAGACAGACTACATCTGTCAGGGCTCCCATGTGCTGTGCATTTGCTTTCTGGAGACACATTTAGGATATCATTTGCATTGCGCATGTGTGGCTCCACTGCACTCAGCTTCTGTCCCCATAAAAAGCTATTGACAGAGTGAGATCAATTCCACTGCCATGGCAAGAGACATGTATGTTTTGAATAAGTGTGAATGTGAGGGATGAAGGGAAGCTCTCTTTTGGGAGCAACAATTACAATGCCTTGCTTAATTGGAGCAGTCAGGCAGGATAAGTTGAAAAATCTTTGCAGATACATTTCTTGTCTTTAATGGTAGTATGACACCTGCCAGCTCTCCAGCTGTTTCCCTCTCCTGCAGAATGCAAACCATCAAGTGTGTGAAGAAGAGAAGGTATGTAACAGAGCAGATCAAGGTTCAGATTTTCACAGGTACAATTGTCTGTCAATTAAAAAAAACCCCACCAGACAATGCACATAAAAAATTCTGAGAATGAGGAAAACTGTGATGATGGGACTCAGAGATTCAGAAAGAGCCTCGCTAGGTAAACACTTCAACATCATAGCAGCCTCCTTTGTGTTTGTCTGTCCCTTTTAATTCACTCATTTTTCATGCAGACTGATTTCCTTTTGCACTAAGAATTATGTGAATCCTTTGCCTGTCAGCTTTGTATCTGCTAATACTTTACCCGCAACAAGGCACTCTGCCTTTCCTGGGATGGCAGAATACTTTTCTTCTGCGAGAACTATTTTGTTTTCTTTTTAAATAAAAAACCAAAACAATTAAAAAATTCACTCAAAAATGGCACTGGGATTTTGCACCTTTCTTGTTTCAGGGAATATCTGCAGCCAGATCAGCTATTACTTTCCAAAACTGTTTTCACAGGCATTTCCTGAAGACAGACTATCAGATAAAATGCTGACTTTAGCCTTTTCTTTATCCTCTGCCTAGGCTATTATTTTATGGCTCTTGTTTTTGCAGTTCCTCTCTCTGGGTTTTGCTGAAAGCAGTTTTGCCAGTACATGAGGAGTTCTGGTGTCACTGTCAAAGAAGCTGTGCATGTCTCTGCTGGATAGATGCCTGAGATTGCTTTATGAATTATAGCCAAACTAAGTTAAACCACTAATAACAATTAAGGAATGAATTTGTTGGGGTTTTTGGTTTTGTTTGTTGTTGTTGGTTTTTTGGTTTTGGTTTTTTTTTTTAAGACTTTTTTTTTTAAAGTCTTTGCAAAGATTCCTCTGTTGGAGGATGTCTCTGATGGACAAAGGCTGCTGTAATGTCTCTTATTCCACTTTTCAGTCTGCAGGAATGCAAATAGAGAGTGGAAATAACTAATTCTTGGTGCTGTGCTGGGGTCCTCTCCACTGGCTTGCCAGCCTTGGAATGCCAGAAATATTGTTACTCTACCTCTGAGCAGGTCCAGTCTATATAACTATATTTAACTATAATATTTAACTATTTGGTTGCTTCTGAGGCTGCAAGTCTGCAGCTTTTCCACGATGGTTATCAGCAACTGAATGCAAGAGGATGCACAAAATTACTCCTTAAGCGCAGTGCTGGTTTGTGTGGAGTAAAACACCCAACAAAATGACCCAAACCATGGAAAAGCGAGGATGTAGAAAAATATATTATAATATTAAGTATTTTAGTAACAATACCATTTCCCACCTCCCCAGTAGCCTTCTCTTACACTTTCTCCACACCATGTAAGGTTGATATGCACGTTTCCTTGCATTTCCTGAAGAGAAGACCAAGCATAATCCTTGTGCCAGGCCACTGGTTCAGTCAGCAATAATTGCTTGATTTGCATGAAGATAGAAACATTGCTAAAGGGAAGGGTGTACATGAGGTTGAGAGTCCCAAAATGCAGCATCTCTGAGGAGCTCCTCTATTTCTTGGACAAATGACCTGCTGCATTGTGTCTCTGAACTACAAACTAACAGGAAATGTGCCATGTAGGAAACGAGAACTTTTGAACATCTGGATCCCAAGGGAGGGAATTCATTCCACTTGCTTGAAATCTAGATGTTTCATGTCAGCTAATTGTCCTAATTAGTTGATGGCCACAGAGATTTAATAGCAAGGAGTGATTTAAACCAGTTTAGTCTGGACACTTAGGCAGAAAAGTACAGTGAGGAATCCAGCAAGAGGAAGAGTATCAGGCATCTCTCTGAAGATCATCCTCTGTAGTGCTTGTGTTCTGCGTGCATACATTACTGCTTCTATTTAGCCCTGGTAGTTGTTACCTCCTCCGGAACCAAACTGGCATCCCAACACTTCAAATTCTACTGCAGTCCTGATATCCTAGTTCTGGCTATGACGTTGCTTGCACAAGTTCGGTCTGTAAGTGCATAAGGGGGTTGACCCCCTCCACAGAGAAGGGCTGACTGGATGATGTGTGAGAAGAATTCCTGTGCCTCTGTGTGGTTATTTTTCTCCTCTGGGTCTTCTATTTCAGCCCAAGCACGGCCCTGCTTGGTGGGGAGATTCCCAGCACCATGCCTCAGACAGAGCCCATAACCCAGGGGACAATGGCAGCTGTGGCCACCACAGAGGACCCCTGAGGCTGTGCTCACGTTCACTGGCTCTTCTAGTCACTGTGCAAGATGGGAAAAGTCTCTTGTACTTGCAGAAGTGTGAGTGGCTTTTCGCCTTGGCACAAGCAGAGCCAGGAAGCCTCCAGGGAGGATGGAATAGCAAGAAGAAAAATCTGTGCAGCAGTTTGTAGAATGGAAACTTTCATCATTTGAGGTGGTTCAGCGTTGTTATAACACCTGTCAAAGGTAGGAAGGAATACCTTGACCCTTCCCTAGTGCTGACCAGTCTGGTGCTGATACAGTGATGGATGTTACTTACACAGGGATAAGGGAGAGGCAGGGGCAGGGGCTCATTTCTCTTTCCAGGGAAACATGTTACGAAAAAAGTGCAGATTTAGCAGGTCTGGAAATGCTGGGCAAGAGAAGGAAAGGATAAGCATGTGAAGAGAAGGAAAATGAGTACAGTTTAAAATAAACAAGTAAGCAGAGTTTATCTAAAAGCCCAGACTTGAACCCAGCTTTCTTTATTTTCTTTTTTAACTTGACATTTGCATGTGCATAGATATCTTACATGAACTATTTTGTGTTTTAAGGAAGGGGGCCATTGCTGGATCTGACCAGAATTGGCTTGCAAGGTGTAGCACGATGAAATATTCAGGCAAGATTTGTAGCCTGCCTTGAGATGGGAAGTAATCACATAAGAAAAATTAAATCACATAAGAATTTGTGATTTTTAGTTCCATTTAGTTCTATTTTGGAGATGCAAGAAATTTTATCTTGATCCAGCCAGACAAGTAGCTTGGTTTTGGTTTTACATGTTTTACATGCTTTACTGCTTTATTTTTGTGTAACTAATGCAGAGGCTCAGCATTACAGCAAGTGTTACACAGGTAGAGAGATACCCCAAGTTCCTTCCTTTGTGAATCCTATTAGGTACCCAGGTGTTTGTAAAACATCCAGAGTGAGGTGAATGCCACCATCTTGTGAAGTTTCTTCTCACTTCATGCTGCCTGGGTTCACCCTTTTGCCCAATAAGGTGTCACTAATATAAGTTATGCAGGTAAAACAAATAATTTTAATTTATTAATGAAATAATTAATTTTTATTAATACCAGCCTCTTATGTAAAGCCTGTTATTGCCTTCATACAATTAATTGGTAACCAGCAGGACTGTCTGGAACTTGTGCGTTATTTGAGGTACCTGCAAATTAGCATTAATCATAGACTGATCAAGACAAATCTCTAAAGGGATGGGGAAAGATAATCTTCTGCCTGTTTCTTCTGATATTAGAGTTTCTCTTTCTGCTTGATGTCAAAGATGGGAGGCTTGTTTTGCATTGTTTTCCCCTGCAGGTGACTGATATAGGCAGTGCCCATCATCAGCACAGCCATCTGATATGCTCTTGTCCTTCTTGAAATTTGCCAAAGTGGTGGCATGCAGGGCAGGAAGTCTGCTGTTGTGCTCACAAAGTGGAGTCATGGTGTGCCCTGGCATTTCTCTTTGCTCCCTCATCTTCCATTTGCTGCATTCTGTTGCATTTGGAGCCAAGCAGCTCAAATCACCTTCATTTCCCCAACATGAGTTATAAAACTTACCTCTTCCTGTTGACTGCCCCCTCAGAAATGAGCAAACCAGTTCTGCCAAAGAGCAGGTGGTGGAGGCTGTAAGTGAAGTCCTGGGTAATCTGTGGCTTTTATTCAAGGCTCCTGTAACCCCCTTAGGAAAAAGGTCATCATGGCTTTTATTTTGACCATTAGAGTGGCCATAGCCAAAACCCAGTTTGCCACTGATCTTTGTGCTTTGGGCATGAGAGCTCTGGGAGCCTGGTATTCTGCCTTGCTTGGCTATCCTGTGCTCTCAAACAACAATATAACATTTCAAGGAAAAAATGAGGGCTTCCCCCCCACTCCCCCAAGATAAATGGCCTTCCATGAAATATGTCTGCAAATTTCCAGGAGGCCCTCTTGATTTTAACCCATCACACCCTATTGACCCGGAGTTTTTTTTATTGAGAGCAACTACGGAGATTTTCTGTCTGCTTTACTTCTCTCTTGCCTTCCCCCACATCCTCCATTTTCCCTCTTGTATTATTACCTTAAACAATGCCTTTTTGGAAAGCATACCCTTTTGAGAGGTGCTTTGTTAAAAAGCAAAACAAAAACACAAAACCCAACAGCAAATAACAAACTTCCCCGAAATTCCCACAGAAACAAATAAGAGAGCTTTGAAATTGTAAAGCACTGGCACACGGTGGGTGCCACTGAGCCCAGATGTTACAGCCCAAGCAAACCACAGTTGCCCTCCAGTTGCCCTGCTGACTTATTTTTCAACTTCCATTTGATGCTCTTCCATGGAGCCCCAAGGTTTCCAGGCTCAAGTACCAACATCCACAGAGACCCACTAACTGGCAGCAAAAGACCTGAGTGTGTACAGAAATAATGTTCCCTCTGCTTCTTCCCTCCCTCCCTCATGCCTTGGCATCTAAAAGGGCTCCCAGGGGACATGGCTACAATGGGAAAGGTGCACTAGACACTGTGTGCTCATAAGTGTGTAGACAAAGGAAAGCTCAGAAAGGCCCCTCTGAGCTGGAACAGCTGGCATGTATGAGGATGAGGGATTTTTTTCCACAAACCAGGAGCCGCTGTTCTTCCTCCCTCAACCCTCATGACCTTTCTGGGAAGAAAAAGAGTAGCTGCCCCACCTGCATGGTGCCACGTGCCCTTAGCTAACCCTCAAACCTTTTTGTAGGCAGAGAACAGCTGAGCTCTTCCATTCCAGACAGGAACCTGGAACTCCCTCTCTCCCTGTGTCTTGACTACCAGATAAGTACCTTGTGGTGGGTGAATCAAAATAACCATGCCAGGAAAAAGTGTTCTCTTTGCACTGCTCAGTGTTCATGAAGAACACACAGATGAGGGGCAGAGGAAAAAAAAACAAACCTATGTGTCCCTTTCTCATTTCCTTTTAAAATTGTTCATGATTGTTAATATTCCAACCTCACCAACTGTTTGGAGTCTGTGTTTATAATCTAATCTTTGGAAAGACCTTAGGATGCTGGATTCATTATATCATTGCTTCTAGAGGAATTTCTGTATTTTAAGCTATCCTCTGGGCCCAGGGCTGTAGAAAGTGTCCACACACTTTCATTGTGTTCAGTTAGTATGAATATATATTGGGGTTTTTTTGTGTCCTGCCACATCTGTGGTGTTGATATCACAGGACCGATTCCTCCTGCCAGATACTCCTGGGTAAAGCAGCCTGTGTGAGCATCTTGCAGCGCACACAATTTGTGTGGAGGGAATTGCCTGAGACCTTCTTTGCATTGTCCTACCAATGACCCCTTCTGTAATCAGGCAGAAATCATGCTCCTGAAGAGTGGGAGGTATTACTGCTTCCATGCTGATCTGTTCCTGGGCCCCTGCTGCACAGACATTGCCAACAGTAACAAATTGCTCTGAGTTATGTGCAGTGGTTTAGTGATGTGGACTAGTTATTTATTAGAGAGGGAGCTGAGACATCAGCAAAGGGCAAAAGATTGCATAAAAGGAAAATCCCCAACCAAATGAAATGAAGCTGCCTCATCAGGCAGGCTTCCTGCAAAAATGCTCTCTCTTCTGGATCACACCTTGTTTATCTAATAGTGGGATCACATGCAGAGTTTGGAAAGTAAACCCCTTAAAATAAAGGAATGTCCCCAAAGGCTGTGGATAAAGGTGACAGAGTTGGACTAAACTGTATTTCCAGAGGTGGCAAATCAGTGATTTATTGTTTCATTAGTCACAGTTTCCTAAGCACAAACCTGTCTGTAATACTGATTGCCTTGCTTAGAGGCACCTTTTGAAGATATATGATAAAGATAAGGGACCTCCTCCCATGCACTTGGAAAAAGAAGGCAGCTCCAGAAGAGTAAGGGCCCTGTCTGGTAAAAACCAGACCAATGGAGGTCACTGGAGCAACATTTATTGCCAGGAAAGTCCTGTGTTTGTTTTGACTTGGAAAAGAAACTTCCAAGTTTAACACCATGGGTCTGTAATGTGGGCATTCCAAAAATGGGAGGAGAGGTCTTTATGGTGATTCTTTAATAGTGATATCAGTGTGCAAAAGCAATGCCATTACACTACTAGTCTGCAAACATAATTTTCACCCTCATCGATTGAATTCAGTTTGCCCAGCACAGGTTTCTTGCTTTTTTTCTTCCCTTCATTTATTTAATGGTCACCCATATCAATACTCAGTACTTTTTCCTGATGCAGAGTCCTGAAGGGCTGGAGGTGCTCTGGAGAGGACACTGTCAGCTCTTGGGAAGAAAAGGACATCACAGTCAGAATGGGGTGTGACAGCAACTTGACTCAGACCTGGAAAGATCTGGAACAGAATAGTTGGCAGGAAGAGGTGTTGATGGAACCTCCAGCAGAAAATGTAGGCTCTGCTGAATAAGGGCCTCTCACTTCCTGGGCCTCTGACTCCTCACCAGAGAGATTTGTGCTTGTCTGATGCACCAGAGAAGTTAAATATGCTTTTCAACGTCTGTGGCACGTGTCCCTGAGAACAGACACCCAAGGAACTGGTGCTATTTGCTGAAGTTATTCCTCCAAAATCCATTAGCACACTGGGGAAGTGACATCCCCCAGGCTTTTTCCATGAAGAGAGATAACTAAAGCAGATGGTTACATTTATAAACAGAGGTTGATCTGTGAATTCTGCTGGGGAAAAAAAATAAATCTGACTTTAATGGTGGCTACAATCTGGATTCGGGTTTACCTAACCACTGAGTTGTGTCTTCAGGATAAAGGGTTTAAAACAAAAAAGGAGATTGGCTTGGTTCAGGTCAGTCAGCTCCTTCCCAACAGAAATATTGTGACAAGACCCTGGGAATCAGTGAGGCTTTCAGTTATGAGCTTCAGAGGGGCTGAGGGCTGTACCTGCAGGGATTTGCTGCTGAGACTGCAAAGCCATGCATTGCTCGCCTGTTGGCCACCTGTATGCAAGGCAGGAGCTGTGCATGCCTTCCGTGGGGGCAGCCACTAGCAGACCTCTTATTTTGAAATTGGTCATTCTGTAAAAACAGAAATGAATTTTTAAAAATTTGCTTTTTAAAATTATTGACTTCTTAAATACTGGATTAACTTTCCTTTCCTCTTTCTCTTTTATTTTTTTTTTCCCATTATCTTTTTTTGTTGAGTAATATAGTATGTGGACCCTTTTGATTTTCCTCCTTTTGCCTCTCCCTGATATTTCAATATTTCTTCAGCTTTGGAGGGTTACTGACCAGTTAAAGCAAAACTAGGTGGATCCTGGATATGTTTCACTCAACAGAAAAGAAATGTCTGGGGAGCAGGGCAGAAAACTTTTCCAAGTGATTTAGGACGGCTCCCAAAATCAGATGAAAATAAAATCTAGTGAGACCTGAAAACTAAAAATAATGTTCCAAGTCCAGCTTGCCCCTGAGATAGTATTTCTGTTATTTGGCCACCTGGAGCTGCAGTGCTTAAGATGCTTCTCACCACCTTGCGAGCATGTAGTGAAAATTTATGGGAAGCTGCAGCATTTCCCGTCCGACATAATGGACATTAATGCTTTTTTTATAGACATCAGTAACAATGCGTCTAGATCCACCCAAAACCCTAAAGCCAAATCAGCTTCGAGATGGAAAAGAGGAATTTCATTTTTCCTCACTTTCACTGCTGGGACAGACAGCCTTCCTCCCTTATGAGGTAATTTAATTTTCACATTATGCTTTATGGGATATCCTTTATTTACCTAATGTTTTCCTGTCAAGTCTTTTCAGACTATGAATCTTGTATATTTTATATACACAAAGGTGACTTTTCCTTCCTTTAATGACCGTGGCTTATCAGTGCAGGCAACCGATACTGGACTCATAAATATGTCACTCTTGGGTTTGTGGCAGCCCCTTCTCCGCCGTAAGACTGATCCTTGCTGCTTGCTCCTCCCTTTGGCTCTCTGCACACCCATGGTCTGCTCAGCCCCTCAGTGCTGTTGGGCTCACCATTGGCTGGTATAAATAAAGCACTGATTCAAGCTATAGGTGAAAATCATTGTGAAAGGAGCACCCAGAGGAATGCAACGCAAGGTCAGTGGAGCCAGCGCCTTCCGACTCCAATTAAATATTTCCTGTAAGTCGGTGCCAATTGTGCATCTTGTAAGAACATTTGAAAGCAGGAGCTTGAACTCTCCGGGACCCTCTCGCCTCGAAACCTGTTTCCTGTTTAACAAGATTTAACAAGTACAACCAAACATGCGCCATCAGCAACAAAAGTCATTGTAAAGGGCTCCAGTGTGCAAAGGTGCTGGGTTTCCTCTGGGCCCCGAACGCCGACAGTCACAGGGTGGCTGCAGTGCCGTGCCCTGGTGCCACAGGACTGCTGTAGGCTCAGCCCTTTTGCTGAGAGAGGTGGAAGGAAAGAGGGAAAAGGCAGCCTTTTCAACAGGGGTCAAAGCTTGTTGGGTGAAAGCTTCAAGAGTTGATGTTGATGTCCCAGGAGTTTTCTACAGAGGATGGAGTAACGTCTACTCTGTGCTGTCTGCATCTTCAGATTAAAGCACAGCAAGCCTGCTGCATGATGTCTTGAAGATGTCATTGCAGTCAAAGACATCTCTGTGGGGCCTGAAACAGGCTGTAGCCCAGGCCAAGCTCCCTGTCCAGGCAAAGGAGATGCCCAAAAAGCAGAGATCAGCCAAAGAGAGCTTTTGATTGTGTAATCAAATATGGGGAGAGTGGGCATGAAAGCTCCAAAATTTAGGAAGTCCTGCTGGCTGAAAATGCAGGGGAGACACTGAAAACCTGTTCACAGTGGCCAGGCACTGAGAGCACAGTACTGCTTCCCAGAGGACTGTGCAGTGGTAGGAGACATCTAGAGATGTGTGTGCATATATATATGTGTGTGTGTGTGTGTATACACCACTCTTATATGTAAGATACATGTGAATGCAAAAAATATGTTTGTTTATTTATCTACATACATTTAAGTGTTCTACATGTCTGTGCACTGTGCATATCACTCATACTAGAAACTGTTGTAGCAACATCTCTCTGTATCTCTCTGTATCTCTCGGTATCTCTCTGTATCTCTCAGTATCTCTCTGTATCTCTCTGTATGTCTCTGTATCTCTCCATATCTCTCTCCCTGGCTCAAAAAGCCTGGGACTTGGGATGAATCCTCTGGGGCTCCTGAGATAACAACAATAAGGGTAACAGGAGCAACTATCCTATCAGTTTACTGAAAAGTGTAGTGTCATCCTACACCAGAAAATACATGTCTGACTAAAGTTTCCAAGTGCATAGCCCACGTCTTTCCTCTCATCTGCAATCTGCTGCTCTTTCCACCTGTGCCATCCCTTCAGTAGCCAATAACCAGGGCAAGGTCTGTGAGCAAAGGGAGGACATGGGTAGAAAAGAGCTGAAGAAACAAAGTAAAGTGGAGCCTAACACGATGCAGAGAGTTCTGTCCTCAGTGTTGCTCACACACTGAAAATGACATTTCAGCTATGGATGTTATAATCGGAATAATTTTCTTCAAGGAGGTCATGAGCTTCATATATAAGATTCATTAGAAACAATTTTCTCACTGTTAGGGAGGAGGAAAAGTTTGGGAATTTGATATGGGCTCCTTGGCTATGTGCTGAGTAGGCCATCCTTTATTTGAAATCCATCGTTATGGGACATAATTGAATTTCAGGGAGGACAGCACTTTGCTCAAGTCTCCTGGGTCTTTTCCTAGACTCCCTGGGCCATGCTTAGACAGGAGCCAAACCTGCCCTCTCTGCCTGCTGCAACATATAGCATCAAAATAGTGAGCCCATTCTTCAAAGGAAGGTCTGCACAAGCTGCTCACCACCCAAAGCAGAGATGTGCTGGTGTCCCTGCCTTGTGACTGAGGGGTGAGTAGACAACCCATCAGGTCCTCTGGGTTGGTCTTTCCTCTGCAAACTGCCCATGACTCTTCACCACCCTGCTCAAGGCAGTTCCCATGCACCACATCCCAAGATCAGCCTCCCTTGTGCCTGTCTCAGGAGGCATCTTGCTTCATCATCCTAAACTGACTCCAAAACAGTTCTTGGTGTGAAAGCAAGACATTGCATGATGCTCTGCTGACTTCAGCAAGGCCATCCTTTCTTGTTGTGTTATCACAGCACAGGGGCAAAAGTGCAGTGTTCTGGGATCTTGGGATCTGGCACAAGTGAGAGTTTTGGGCACTTCTCCAGCAGAGAAGCATGCAGGAGGAAGGCAAGACTCCTGCTTGTGAAAACTACAGTTTAGCCAGGCAGCTTGGAGGAGACCTTACAGAGTGCCCATGGGCAAAGCAGTGGCACAGGGCAAGACTTCACTTCATCATTAAAAGGGCTCTGATTCACAGTACCATAGACATGCTCTGGGCACATTAAATCTGGACAGCTCCTGTGAGCTGAGGCTGAGGTGGCTCACTTGGTGTTAGATGAAGGAAGGAGCTCCCAGCCTGAGGATCCTGGTGCCCCACGAGGAAATGTACTGACAATGCTGAGGAAAGAAAGCTGTAATGTATTTCCCTCTTACCGATGGGAAACTGAGGCAAGCTATGATCCTGTTCTCCAAGAGTGTGACTTGGATTTATATGAGGTGTCTGGAGCACAGCTGGGCATTAAAATCAGAAACTGCATCTTATGTCTGTGCTCAGGAGGAGGAGGAGGAGGAGGGGATGAGTTGACTGGCAAACATTTCCAGACAGACGGTGGGGTGGATTAGTACAAAAGAGGATGCAGATCTCGGCTGTTCAGCTGCCAGCAGAAAGGAGGGGGAGTATGGTTAGGCAGCTGGTGGAGAAACAGGTGCAGAGAAGGTTTCCTGATAGCCGTGCTGTCATCCTGCTTTGAACCCTCAGCTCCTCAGTAAATCTTCCCTCTTGGAACTCTCTCATCAAAGTTTCATTTCCTCACGTTCCTAAAATAGTTCTTGATAAGGAACTTGTCATGCTGCTAAAGCCCTTTTGGTTACTTTCCTAGAAATCTATTTTCATGTTTTCTGACTGGGCTTCAGCTGCTTGCATTCCCATTTGGAAAAAAAAATATTGGTGAAAAAAACATACAGCCAAGGCTTAACGCAACTAGAAGGTGAAGTGTTTATGTTTAGTAGCACAGCAGGACCTTGTCTGTCAACTGAATTTCCAAGCAGTGACATAAAATTATAGTGGTAGAACTCACAGCTAACCAGAGTGACAGGGGGAGGAAAATACAAAAAAATATAATTTTTTAGCATGTAAAATATCTGCAGGAAATACATACTTTTCACTTTCAGTGGCTTTTTGTGGGCATTTTGTCTTCCCACTACAGTCAGAGATGGAATAAAGCAGAGGTGGTGAAGCTAGAGTTTTCAAGGCCCAAGGGGAGCCCTTGTGCAAGGCAAATGCTCTTTCCATGCTCAGCTCAGAGATGCACTGGGGCTGTGCTGGCACAGGGCTCCTGGGCAATCCCAGGTGCTGGGGAAAGAAAACTGGCAGAGGAGATTTGGTCTAACATGGCTAAATGGCTCTGTAACAAACCCACATGCAAATCATCCCCATCCCAAAGGAAAGTAGTGGGGAATGCCTCTTATCCCCAAACAATGAATTTTGCCAGAACTCCTCCCTCAGCATTCTGATGCCCACGGGCGTTGTGTTGTCCCATGGCTCTCATCTGGAAAAGTTTTTGACATACATGAAAGCTTGCCTGGGGGAAAGTTGGCCATCCTGCTTTGTAGGGCAGGAATTTTCAGAGACTCATAACAATGTGGGAACCCAAGATTATTACAGGAATGGGGGAGCTGAGGGGAATAAAAATATTCTGGGTGGAGAAGCACTTGGTTGTATGTGGTCTTTTCAGGTCAACTAGTTACCATTGCTTGGGGCAAGTGCAGAAGTCTCTGTATAAAAAACTGCAGTAAAAGAATGAGAGGTGATTTTATTGGCATGACACCAAGAAAAAGGAGAAAGAGTTTGATCTGGAATGATTGGGATGCATTATGGTAGAAGAGTGGATCATCTGATGAGAGCATCCAGGGAAAGAGTCAGTTCCCTTTGTTTGAACTCAGGCAAAAGTTTTGCAACTTCCAGGGATTAGGAAAACAGGTATCAAAACTGTTGGTTTTTCTTCTGGGTGATTCTTAGCTGATTTGGGGTGTCAAACAAAAAATTAAATATCTAGTGCCAAATCCATGTCTGTCATTAGAGAATTTGTTTCCACATGATGTGCGAGGACTGTTTCCCAGGGTGAGAAAGGCAGAATGAAAACTGTGCTTAAAGTGACCTGCTCGCAACAGCCCTGCTTTTACATCCTCAGCAATGTGGAAAAAAACAATCTGGATACCAGATTCAGGTAAGGGCTCTCTGGAGCCCTCAGAACAATTTATCCAGCCTGTCAACTGGTCCTGGTAGCTTTTTTTTTTTTCCCTGGGGATCTATTGGCACCCCAGATGAGCTATTCTGGTGTTGGAACCTGCCCACGTTTGCCATTTCTTTTTCAGGACTCCTTTCTCTTGGACACAGAGCTGCTAGGAAGAAGTTGCCACTTCCCCAAACCATTCCGGAGGCCTGCACCTTTTCTTGCAGGCGACAGGCAAGGGACATGTGTGTGCACACATGCAGCAGGTCTGGAGCAATTCAGTGTCTCCAGGAGGCATAGGACGGACTGTGCCTGGCTGTGTGGGTCTTTCAGCTCACTGAGAGGAGTCAGTGCCCAGAACTCTGCTCCTACTGCAGCACAATTCAGGACTTTTCTGAATGGAGACGTGGAAAGAAGTTCACAAGTTTTGACAATATTCCTAAATACATAGGTCATCACAGTGTATCTACCCCACTAGCAAACAGCATATTTCTGTTTGATTTTCATGTATTTCTTCCCACTCAAGTCTGACACAAACAGAAAACACTGCCCCCAGCTCTGCCCAGAGGTGACCTCGGGGCAATACAGCCTCAGAAGTACCCAAACTGCACACACCCTAAACACAGACACACATTTTTCTAGAGTCAAGAAGTCTTTTGTGTGGGTTTGCAGCAACTTACAGGCATTTGGGAGGGAATCAACCAGGAACCAACACAGTAATTCCTCTCCTGTACATCAGATGTTAACAAAATAGGCCAGTACCCTGCTTTACCTCTGTACTCAGACAATTGCCCTGTAAGCAAAAGCCTTGCTTCCCTAGGCTCCAAGAGATCCACCACCCCACAGATTGTGCTAGAAAATCACATTTATTTGGCCTGACTACAAACTCTGGATCAAATCTCTGTCTCATGTGGGTTAATGGTAGCTTCTCATTGTTTCTCGGGGTTTCTCTTTGAGTCTCAAAGCAGCACAAGAAGGCTGCATCCCAAAATGCACGTAGGAGTGATATTTATATTATCTTAGAATTTAGACATTTCAATATGGAATATTTTAGCATCAATCCTGTATAATTTTCCAATTTACTGAAGATGGGTTCCCTAGTGATGTGAGGGGCTCCTCTCCGGTGCCTGAATACCATTAAGAATGTTTGTTCCCACTAGTCTTAACCTTAATAATTGCAGCAAATTGATTTTAAATGGTGGATCAGGAAGGCCTGCAGAAAAGAATTACTTTTTTGTGTATATTCCACATATTAAAACATGCAGAATGAAGAAAATTGAGAGTCATCAAAGCACAATTTCCAAACAGACTTGCATCATTAAAAAGACATTTGGCTTCGTAGTTCAAGGTCAAGTTTGTTCCCAGAAGATGAGGTAATTTAGTAAAATAATAAAGCTCCCATTAAACAAACCCTGTAATAGAACTGAGCCTTAGCGGCTGCAAAGGAAGGAAACCGTAACTTCTGTCAAAGCACAGAGATGAGATTAGCGCTAATAAAGCATTCCTCACAAAGCAGAGTGATAGTAGATGGGGGAAGGCACATCCAAATAGCTCTCATTTCCACAGCATTTCCCTTCAGATATGGGCTGTTTAATTAGCCATCGGAAAGAAAACTGAAAGTGTACTTTCTCCTTCTCAGTTTCTCCCTGACGATTAATCTCCGTGCTGAAAACAGTGCCACCGGTCCATCTTATTGTTATTAGCCAGTGGAGACGTAAAAGAGCTGCATTCATTGCCCTTATCGCAGCCCAGAGGTGTTTCCTTTGTGTTATGAAGAGTATTTTGATTAGCTTTGACTGTGTCTGCAGGGAAGACACAGTTTATATTTTCCACAGCTAGAATAATTTCTAGAAATATAAAGATTTGTTCCAGCACTCGCCAGTGTGTATTGGTAGGGTTTAATGATTGAAAGAGTTTCATTGTTGTGTTGTTCCTTTTTTAACTCCTCTTGGCTTTGTGACTAATTTTGAGGCAAAACATTGATAGTGGATTGTTCCTGGAGTAGGTTGCTGATTTTTAATGAATCATTTGTTTGAGGAATGCAACTTTTCTCCCCTGTGACTGCCCTGTCCACTGGCAGATGCGGATAATCACACATTTGAAGACCCACAGAGGTATTCTCTTGGGAAGGATCTCAGAGGGACACCAAATCCCTTTTTCTTAAAGACTTCTCTTAAAGTGTTTAACCTCCTTTTAAGAGCACAGGTGATGGTAATTCTCCAGTTTTCTCTGGTGGATCCCATACCTTCCATCTGTCAGTGGAGACAAAATATTCCTTTTCTCTTTGCAGCCACCTAGTTGGTATACTTGAAGCCCATTACCTGAAGACTTGCTTACTTTTCCCTTCATTTCATGAAATACTTTCATTCCAGACAATGCAGCAGGTGGGACCTGGGGCCACGCAGCAGTTTGAGGGAGTTACCACTGGCAGATGCTCTCAGTCCTGCTTGTGCTCCGTGCTGCCCCAGAGCCAAGTCTGTTTGGAAATTGTGCTTTGATGACTCTCAATTTTCTTCATTCTGCATGTTTTAATATGTGGAATATACACAAAAAAGTAATTCTTTTCTGCAGGAGGAGCCACACACAGCACTAAGCTGGGCAGGAGCTGTTCTGCCCACCCCATTTCCCACACAGAGCCCAAGGTACGTGCACAGGCAGACGAGAAGTCACAGCAGTTTTTCTTTTCAGTAAGGAAAGCTCCCTGATAAATCTTGCCATGGCAATCCAGGATGATGCAGCTCTGTGGCTTCTTACCACATGGAGGGGAAAGGAAAGAGTAATGCTCTCCTTCCCCTTTGCAGAAAGATGAGGTGGCTGGGCTGACAGCCCCCAGGTAAGACACTGACAGCACTCAAAAGAAAATTTGCAGCAAACACGGCTGCTCATTTGTTTCTCAGGTCTCATCAAAGGGAGACGAAAAGAAAAATTGCAGTGTTTCCCAGGTGTGCAGGTTTTGCTTGAGGGAACTGATGGGAAATGTAACCCACTTTTGGGTATAACAGGAGTAACACACGTTTATGCTTTCCTTCTTGAGGTTGATCATTTTGCATGACTACTTCAGCTGCAGTAACCAGATTTTAAAAAATCATGTGCTGGCAAAGTTCCTGTTGACTCATGGAAACTCAGTACTGCATTCTTCTTTGGTTTATCTTTTGTTTCACTCACAAACCTGAAGCAAGTAGAATGTTTAGGAGTGCTAATTTGGGATCATTAAAAGTCCCTAAATAATTTAATCATGACCTCTATTGTTTTGTATGTGGAAAAAAAACAAACCAACAAAAAGCCACACCGGGGTAACAATGGAAAATGGTCCCCTGATTCATGGATTCCTGTCACTTCAGACGTTTCCTTCTCTGACAGACTAGGAATATAGCTCCAGATGAAGGATCAGGGTACACTTCACTGTGAATTTGTTTTCTGCCACTGTTGTTAAACTGTCCAAGTTCTTTCACTCTCCACAGTTGCTGTTACCCTAAACCAGGCAGGTCAGAGTTTTGCCTGCTTTGGCTAATGCACAGCAGACCCAGCTTTACTCCCTTAGTTGAGCCATTGCAGCATCTCACAAGTGGTAGTAGCTACACAAGAGCATCAGAGAGGAAACATTCTGCCCCTCAGGGCTGTCTGGGCAAACATCAGCACCCAGGGCTGACACTGGCACCCACGAACTCAGACACTGGGTGCCCAAAGCACCCTGCTTCTCTTTGCCTCCCTATATCTCCAGTCTCAACAGGGCAAGAACAATGTTCCTCACGTTGAGTCACTTAGATACAGTGAGCTACCTCTATTTGTGGATGGTCTGGAGCAGATTCCTTCCACTGTTCTGGCATGTGCCTCAGAAAAGTCTTTGTCTGCTGCAGAAATCTCCCTGCACCCTACAATCAAGGGAGCAATAAAAAAGGTATCTAAAAAATGTGGCAACAGTGCACAGTCGGCAGTGCTTGAAATCAAAACAAGGGAGCAAAACAAACTTCCCACTCTGGAAAATTTCCTGCTCCCCAGTTTCCCAAAATGCCATGGCAAAGCATAATTTCCACGGCTCTTCCTATCTCTAGCATGTGTCACTGAAATGGCCTGAATGAAGTTGTTATTTGTAGCGTGTAGCTCATCCAAAGCCTCTATCAATGAAACCACTTAATTGCTTTCTTTGGGATATTACGCAATTGGCTTTTCTGTTGCAGTTTTCCTTGTCAAGGCGATAATCTTGTGACTCACTGTCACGAGGGAGACTTCTTTTTCCTGCCAGCCATAATCCTAATCCACTCACTCCTGAGTCTGTGCTTGCTCCGGCAGATGGGAAGCCACCTCCTGACTTTGTTGGTACCTTCAGGAACACATCAGGAATTATTGTATTCAAATCAGGGTAGTGAGGTAAGGCCTCTAAGAAAAGCTGTGGGATGGAGGTAATGGTAGATAAATTTTCTTGTGCAGTTCTTTAATACTGAATCATTTATTGGATAACTATTTGGGAAGTATTTCTACTGCTTGATTTCAAGCAGAGAGTTGTCTGTGGAATCATTCATAAATTCAAGCCTCCCCAGAGGCTACCCCAGAGGCTACCCCAGGCTTGAGCCATTCTGCCACAAAACCTAATTGAGGAGCCCTGTTCACAAGTGTGGAGTTCCATCCATTCCTCTAATTTAGTGTAAAGCACGTGCTTTAAGCTCTGTGAATGCAAAAATGTGTTCCTGAATGAGGGCTGGCATGAACAAACTCCCTTAAAATCCTGAAACTTAGTTGTTAAGTTGATTCCATTATTTAGATCCTCTGTCCAACAAAGCACTGCAAAAATTCAGGAGCTCGCTTCAATTAACGCTGGAGGTGTTTAGATTCCAAGGTTTTTCACATGCTGGGGACAATAACCAGCCTTTTTGGAGGAGGTTTCTGTAAGTGCCTGGTGCTGGCAGCTCTCAGGGATGGGATGTGAGGTGAAGGAGGTACAGGTGAGGGTACAGTGCAGCATTTCTCTTCCTACTGAAGATTTTTCAGGTCTTCCTTTCTCCATGCTCTCCTCTCTTTTTTTACTTTCTTTCGTTCTGGTCCTTCTCCTCCTCACCAGGCACTGAGGCTGTGTAGCACCTCCCACAGTCCATGAGAAGCACAGAATATCAGGTTATAAGTATCTAATGAATCAGGATCTGGTGGGCAGTCAAGGTGAAACACAGCTTTTGGAGCAGCTGTGCTGCTTAGGTTTGTACTGAATTTTGTACTGTTCAGTTTGTACTGATCATGAAGCCTGCTCTGTCATGGCTGCTTCCCCAGCTCCAGCAAGCCAAAGGGAGTGGTAGTTTTACTTGTGAAGCTACAAAAGCAGCCTTCATCTCTTGCTCTGTCAAAGTTTGTTGCCTTTGCCAGCTACCAGAGCTTATTCTGCTGCATACCTATTAAAAAGAAGTCCAGGATTTATTTTTTTTTATGGGGTTGACCCAAGCTGTTGGTCCAAGAACCAACTTTACAAGAGGTGCGTGATGCACACCCACCTCAGTGGTGATGGAACAGAGCCCAGCAAAGCTCTGCAGGGTGCAGATGAAACATTCCCTGGCTCAGGGTGAGACAAAAAGGGTGATAAACAGCAGCACCTGGGGAATATTCCCCTTCCCACCTACTGCCACCACCTTCTCTCTTTCTCAAAAACACAAATAAGCCAACTCAATTTACATTTTCATAGCTGGGAGTGATTGCTAAATTAATGAGCACTGCTATTTATATCTAAATAATCACAGTCCTAAACAACTGCTTGGAGGCATCACTATGGAAGGCAAGATCCTGGGCTATGATTTGGTGGGTTTCAGGCAGCACTTGTTGTCTGAAGAAGGAAAATAAATACCAATTTAAAAAAAAAAAAGTGCTTTACGATATTTCAGGCAACCTGAGGGAAACTGGAATAAGAAAGTTATGTGAACAGTGTATACAGACTTGGCTTGCTTACCAGACTATGCTGGCCTTAACATTGTTCAGAGGAAATACTTTTGCTAAGCAGCTTCCTTTAACCATCTTAGTTGTCACAACCCTGCTAGGACCTCAGCATTAAGCTGTCCTGCCCAGATGCACCGGTACTCAGCATTGTTCCCAGAGTGTGTGAAGAGCCCTCGCAAGCCAAGCTCTGTCCTTGCTGCCTTTGGCTGAGTTTCTGCAAAGTGAATCTCTTGGCTCAGTGCAGAGTTTGTGAGGCCACTTAAATCTCTCTGACCCCTTAATGAAGTTTTTAAAAGGGCTTCATAAATCTTCATCACTAAGAATTGCTTAAAGCCCTGCAGGGTTTCTCTAGTGGCATTAACCACTAAAACAACTAGACAGGCTCAGGTCTATTAATTGCATTCATCTTCATTATTCCATGGGTTTTCCTCTTTTATAGACTTTTACATAAGCTGCAATGGAGAAAGGAAGCTCAGGAGTGGGAGCTCTGAGTCAACACTGCCTGCTTGACAGTTTGTAGCCATCCACTGTGACTACATCTGATCAGCCTCTTCTTGGGAATGTTTTCTCTGTGTTGGTCATTTATCCTTCCTTATTTAAATCGCTGTGTTGTTCCTCATTAGGGAAAGAACCTCATTTTTGCCTTTCCTGTGAAAACATACCTCAGGTCACAACCTGACAGCTTCAAAATGGATTAGTTACCTGCCTGCCCTTCAATTTTCTTTTTTATTATTGGAATTTTGGCTGACTTTGATAATGGCTTTTTTATGAGCAGCATGAGTGTTCTCTGAAATAACTTCCAGCTTGATGGATATGTAAAGATTGCTAGGAAAGTAGGATGGGTTTTTAAAACTTTTTACATACCATATACTGTGTTCTCCACAGTAGGTTGTTTGATTCTTCACCTCTGCAAAGTGAGGACAGGAGTCATGACTGAAGTTCACAGACAAAGAGAAAAATTCTCCAGTGCAGGTAAAGTAATTGAAACCAGTGAGAGACTTTGAAGAAACAGAGCTCACAACAATTAGTTTCAAGGCTAATTCTGCAGATAATGAAGGACTAAGGCTCTACTGAGCTTTTGAGGGGCTGGGGATCCTTGTGGTCCAACCTGGTCCAGCCAAGCTTGGGCTGCCCCATTCCATCACAAAATCATGCTTTTGTGAGCTAGACCATTTTCAAGGCTGTCTTTTCAGATGGCATTTTGTTTATGCCATCAAGATATGGTAGAGTGCCATGGAAATGCTACTCTAGAGCCATTGTGATGTTATTTTATTTTGTTTTAAATTTATTTGCATTACAAGAAGGTCTCAGGGACTCAACCTCAGGGAGGACTGAAAAAGCATGCATGGAGCAGAAGAGAAGCATTATGCTTGTGAAGGCCAATGAGATCTTTTTATTGAAGGGCCTGACACTGAAGTATTAAATCTGCCAGAAGTGCCAATTATCATCAGGAAAATCATCTAGGTTCCTAGTCTGGTTCAAGACTGGAAGACAAAGTAATGTCTGATGATCATGGGGGAGGTTCAAAAGTCAGATTGTGATATGTGGAGTTACTTGAGGCATTAAAGGAGACCTCCAGACTCAGCTGAATTGGTATTTCTTCCACTGAGGTCAGTGTGTTCTAGATGATGTCATGCTGTGATGCTTTCACACATCAGCCAGTCAGATAACTGTTTTTCGTACAAGGTTGTATGATGAAGTCTTTTCTGCTCTAGAATGTATTGGTTAATAGTGTGCTAGGGACACTCTTTCACCCTAACAGGGATAAGATTAGATATTATCCGACTTCCTGGCTGCTTAAAGGCTATGCAAGTTCATCCAAGTGCTTACTTACGCAGCTGTTAACAAAAATTCAAATTAGGTCATAGATTGCAAGTCCTCAGAAGACCAAAATCAGGCAGGGGACAGAAGAAGTCAAACGGCCACCACAACCTGAGGTCTGTAAAATGTCAGGAAGTTGGACAGATAAGAAAGGAGGTTTCAACAAGTGACTCATGGCCCGTGCTTTAAGAAAAGATGGAAGAATCCTAAATTGTAGCCCAAATGATCTGTCAGAAGTTCTTAGTCCTGAGTCCCATACACAACTTGATCCTTTGAGTATAAGCCAAACATAAAAGGTGTGAGAAGAGACCTGGGAGGGTGGGTGGGTAGGTGGTTGCTGTCCTATGGCCAAGGCATTGTCACTGACCATATGCCTGCTCCTCACCCTGTCCACTTAAACCTTCCACTGCCTGAAAGTTAGCTATCTAAATGTCTTCGAAGATATCAGCCTCAGGATTCAGCTGAGGCTTTATGTACACTGTATTTCTTGGTGATACGGCTCATGTGATTGTAAATCTCTGATGTAAATTACCCAGCCTGGGGTAGGAAAGCAACACTGGTCCAGCTCTCCTGTACGAGGTATTTGGAGCAGAGATGCTTCATGGCTATAAAAGCACTCAGGAAAGGCAAAGTTTAAGTTCATCCAGTGAACTATCACACCATAGTCCCATGATACACTGCCTTTGCCAGCTAAGCTGCTGCAGCCAGCTCCTGCCCCAGATGCTTGTTCCCACCTCTGGCCTGCAGTTTGTCACCTTCTCAGCTGTGCCAAAACAACTGTGTGCAGAGAAGTGCTTAAATCAGCGCACTGAAGTGATGGAAGTTAAAAATAAACTCTCTGTGGGAGGAGCAGAGGAAGAGCTATTTTTAATTGTAATCATTTCAATGGTCTTTCTTCCAGTGTGGTCCCACAAGGAATTTCATTAATACAGCTGGGAGAAGGCAGTGGATTGCTGTGCTGGCACTGGAGTGACTCCTCCAGGCAGAAGAGTCCCTCCTGGCAGGGGGAAAAGATTTCTGGAGCCAGGATTGCACCAGTGTGCTGCAGAATTGTACCTTCCAATATGCAGAATTATGACTTCCATACCTGAGTCTAAACTAGACTCAGGTGTCCCAGGCTTTCCATTAGCTATTTTGCCTCCTAGATTCTCATAGTATTCATTAAAAAAATATTGCATGCAAGCCAGCATTACCATTAACAAAAACAAATAAAGAGACTCTGAGGTTTTTCCCTGTTTTATAAACAAATACTCCTTGTAATCATTCTGAATACTAGTCTCCTCCACAATTTACTATGGTATGGTTAGATGTCACCCATTAAAATCTATTCAAGTACAAAATGCACAGTAAATTGAGGATAAAAAACACCAGAAGAGATGCAAAACCAGGTTTTATTTAATAAAGTTTCTTACATGATCAAGAAAGGAAATATTTATACGTTCCATAAAAAGCATTAAAAGTTTAAGGAAAAACATCTGAAAAAGTTCAAACAGTTGCAGTACAGATACAACTTGAAAATTCACAGAATAATTCAGCAACTTAACCAGCAACTTACTTTTGTTTTGGCTTTGGTCATTTCTGAGCTTAGATGAGATTTTCTGTGAGTGAGTGACATGTGCAAAGCCTTGGTGATGTCTTGTGTTCAGGCACCTCAGTGATTCATTTCTGTTTGAACATGAAACACCTTCATTTGCATTCAAATATTTCTGATGCATTTCTCCAGAAGCTTTGTACCAGTGAAACATGGGAAACACGAGCAGATTTCAAACTGCTGTTGCCTTTTGAGATAATTAATTACACATATTTTTGTGTGTCATTAACATTATTAAAGGTTTTTCTGTGATATTGACTGAGTTTCAAAGCACTTCTCAGGAAAATGGGGCAGTAGTTTAATTTCCATCACACAGGAAAACGAAGTAGTATCCTGAGTTCCACATCAAGGCATCCTTCTTTTGGCACTTACCATCTATGTTCTGGATCACACTAGTTCCTGGATGCTTGGGTGTACAGGCAGGATTTAAGTTTAAATTCCTAGACTCTGAGTATGTTTAGTATGTCCTTCAATTCTCTTCTAATAAATAGAACCAAGGGCATAGTGAGTCAGTTTTGTAATTATATTATATAATTGTCTCATGAACTCTGTACAAATTACCTACTCTCTGCATTGTTTTTGCAGTGCATTGTTTTTCTTGAATAATATGGCACATATCCAGTATATACTGCAGTCAATAAAGTACCCCAGTTTATAGTTTGATGGTCCACAAATGAATTACTGACATCCACAAAAATAATTAACCCGATTCCATTATTAGCACTGTCAGTACTCTTCATTTAGACCACCAAATTTATTTTAATCATTAACATGTTTCCTTAAAAGCATCTTTTTACATTTTTTAATTACCAAGAGGTAACCACAGATGAACCACATTGCTCGGGTTTCAACACATTTGTGATTCTAAGGTTGACATTAGCATGTAATGATGTAAAGGAAATTGCATTTTATTGCCTTTTAATTAAACATGTCAACTTGAACAGGCCTTCCTCCAGCAAAATGTCCATCAGAGTTTAGTTCTCCATCGCTAGATTTTATTTACTTTTGAGCTTTGCACAGCAGATTTTTGCCTTTCAAACAGAGGACTGATAAAATAATTTAATCCATTAAACAGTGCATTTTTGACACATGGAAGAAGTGCTGTTTTGGGTCCATACTCACATTTAGCATTCCACCAAGGTCTTCCAGGTTTGTTCCTGTTCATTTGGCCCACCACCAATAAATTCAGGGGGTCTCCTTTTCCAGCTGAGAAGTTTGCTTTCCAATTCTCTCCATAGTCTTAACCTAGTCAGCTCTGTGCTCCACAAGCCCAAATGCTGAGCAAGGGTTAACTTATTTCAGTACAGAATATTTTTAATCTTCTGGTAGCTAGAGCTCACAATTATTAGTTTCTATGCTTATTAGAGGAATCACTTGTGAAAAACAAGTATCACCTTCTGGACCTCAGAGGTACACGTAGTTCCAAGCAGGCACAAGGAAAATACATTTTTTCCACTTCTTGCAAGCAGAAATGAAGTAAATTTGTTTGGGAAAGTCCTGCTAAAGGAAATGTCATTTAACAGTTCTGTTGAAGCTCTCAAAACCAAACCCAAATGAATTTGAAAATTTAGCACAGATCACAGACAAAGTTTGTGATTTGAATAGTAACTATTCTAGGCAGTACGAACTAAAATGAGAGTGTAGCATAAATTCTGGTTACTCCCCTCTCCAATTCCATGAGTGAAATATCTTAGAGCATATTCATGTGAGCCCCTACCTTTAAAATAAAAAAGTTTAAAACCTTCAACCCAGAGCACAGGTAGCAGTTTCAACCAGTTCAGGGGTTGTTGCTTTCTCCGTGCCCTACTGACCGTAGAAAAAACAAGAGGTTTTTCTGTGGTTTCTGGTGGCTGAGAAAGCATGAGGTGCTGAGGTTTTGACTTCTGGTCCAGGCATGACAGAACTTTCTTACCACTCCAGATGTGAGCCTGTTACCAAACTGAAAGAGAAAAAAAAAATTACAAAGCACTTTTTCTGCCCTCTCGAGATGAACCTTGTTGCATATTTGATTCCAAGTAGATTTTCTTCAAAGGGCTAAATACTTCAAAAACAGCACCAAAAAAATCTTAATTTTGGATAAAATGATATGTTTTGATTGATGCAAATTTTTGGGGGGCAAAAGAGTTTGGCTCAGTGTAGAAGCTGAAACACTTTGATTTAAGTAGTGATAGGTAAAGCTGTGTCCCTACAGCCCAGCTGGTGGTCTGAGGGGAGTGTCACTGCATAGGGTGTCACCTATGGGGCGTTTGGGGGAAAGCTGAAAATAGCCAGGGAAAAGCCTTCCAGCCAGCTAAGCACTGCTGAGTTTTCGTCTCCCAGCACTCCTGGGCCCTGACAGCCCCACCTCTGCTGGATTTATCTGTGATGCCATGAGATGCCACTGATGTCAGTGCTCATGGCTGTCCTTTCTGCTGGGGTCACTGGCCCCCAGAATTAAGGGCAATGTAAGTTTATAAGGGTGTGCTGGCCATGGAGCTGGATTTGCCATCTTTAGCGTCCAATGGCGCAGCATCTGTGTCATAAAGAAGTGCTGTTAAACCTGACAGAGCCTGACATAAATAACAGAGAGCAGATACATTACCTTTACTGTTGAGTTCATTGCAGAAGCTATGGTAGTTGCTGAGTTAGTGCAAACTAGGTTTGTTTGGGACCAGCAGCTTCCAAGCTGTGATAGCAGAAAACTCTGCATTAGCTGATGAAATATTCATCTGAAGTTTGTATAAGAATCTGCTCAAAGCCAGTTTAGTGAAGTTCAAACCATGACTTGAAGGGCTGAGTAGCAATTCTTGCTGGTAACCTCAGAAGTGATCTACTGGCAAGTTTCATTTCTGCAAGGGGTATTTCCATGGAGGTCTGTGGCACTGGCTTTTTATTTTAAGTCATTGTGAACAAGGACAAATTTCAGCTGAATGAGTAGCTTTAGACTTTTTAAGGATCTGGATAAATGAGCAGAGACACGAAGAAGGGCTTAATTGTAAGCCCAGTTTCCCACACCTTATTAAAAAAAACCAAAACAACCAACCTACAGTAATGTTGCAATGATAATGTGCTGCTGCAAAGTAAATAACCTATGTAAATTTATACTAAAACTGTGTCATTGGGGGTTTTTAGATTATTATTTCAGAGGTGAATATTAAAGTTGTGTGCTGTTAAACTTATGTTTGATTGTCACTGACAAATGTAAAATCCATCAGCCAGGTATCATCCTGGTTACTGATGGATGTTGCCAGCAACTCTCTGAAGTTATCCTGTAATACTGTTGCATGGTATTTTCTTCAGAGTTTATTGAATGTGCATAGGTCCTTTTTTTTTTTTTTTTTTTTTTTTTTTTTTAATCCCTTGGAAATATCTGGAAAATATCTTGGAAATATCTTGGAAAAATCACACTGATTTACTCTGAGGATTGCGTACTTCAGAAAAAGGCTGTTAACTCTATCCATATGAAGAATACAAAAAAAACCAAACCAAAACAAAACAACAAAAACTTGAACCTCAGTAACATTAGGATTACTCCTATCTCCTTTGTTACTGTGTTCCATCTTTATTACTAAAACTATTTTCTCCATCAAGAAAGACAAATCGAGAAATTACTACAATGTGTGTATGTAAAAAATATAAGAAATTGCAGCAAGAAAAAAACTTATGTATACTGGACTATGCTGCTTTTTGCTCATCTAATTGGAATTAGAAGAAAGCCGTTTGACTCTTTAAAGTTCAGTCATCTTAAAATCAAACAATAACAGCAGGAGAAGCTATTATAGCCGCCTAGTTTGCGGACCATCGGCTTTTTAATTGTTCTTTTTTGCTGTTGGCAGGTAGCGGCGTCCTTTACTATTGAATCATAAATTCAACGTGAGCAGCAATAACGGATGCATAAACCCAACCTTTTCCTAAAGTAATCGAAAAGTGCGGATTATTTGCACGCCCTCTTTGGTAGTGGAGGCTCGGGCGAAATGGATAAGCACTGGCAGTGATTACACGAACGAAATTGCGGTATTCCCACGGCGAACGTATATATTTATACTTCTAACTGCAAATAGAGGGCTGTGTCCGCGAAGCCATTAACACCGAGGGTAAGAAAAGCAAAAGGGAAGGAAGGCGTCGCCTCCCCGGAGGTGAATCAGCAGCATCGCTTATCTTCGGGCCGATGGGGATGGGTCCCGCCCGGCCGGGACCTGCCTCCGCGACCCCCTCCGACAGCTCCATCTATCAAAAGGAGGGAGAAACCAGCGTCTGCCGGGATGACAGGCAACGCCAAGGGGGGTTCACGCATTTTGCCTCTCCGTGGGGCCGCACACGTCTCGGTGGAAACCTCTCCCCATCTCCTCGGTCTCCATCCTACCTTCCGTGGCATGCCCGCTCGCACCTACCCGAGGCAGGAGCCATCCACTTACTTTTGATAGCAGCGAGGAGCAGGGCTATTAATAGGCTATCTAATTACCCTGAGCTGCTAACTCTGAAATCTCTCCTTCTGTGATGTGGTTGTTTTGATTTGATTTTCCAATCTAGTAGCTCTTGCATGCACAGAACTGGTCAGACTCGCTCTGGAAGATATTATTTTAACGTTTAAAAATCTACTTTCATTCCAAGCAGGAACAAGGTCCCTAAACTTTGACGTTTCACATGAAAGCAGCAAGTTAAAACATTATTAGCTGGGATGGAGGGGATCGGTTTGCTTAGCAAAGATTACGAATGTCGTTGTTGGGTGTTTATTATGATTATTATTCGCGCGTGTTCTCAGACATTTCGGTCAGGCGGGCAAATGGCGAGGAAAGCGGTTTCAAAAGGGAAGGCGAGAGGTTGCCACGATGCCAAGGGAAACGGAGCGGCCCCGCCGGAGCTCAGCGTGGACACGCATGAAACGGAGCTATTCCCGAAAAATCCTTCCCAAAGAACGTATTCATTTTGATCTGTGGAAAACATTTCACTGGAAGACTGTGACCTGTTCTCATGGTTTATTTTATTTCCTGGACAGAGAAGTAAGAAGACAGCTCCGTGGGGGGTTTCCCGGCAGGTTTCGATGCATCCATAAACCGATATTTCCTTCACGGTGTACGGCAGTGGCGACAACCGTCCCAGGGAATGGCTCCAGCCGGTGATGTTTTTTGTTTGGTTGTTTTTTGTTGGTGTTCTGTTTAGTTTATTTTTGGTTGGAGTACTTTTGGGAGGGATGGGTTTAAGTGAGAAAGAATTAACTCTCTGTGCTGCGGGCATGAGGGCGGAGGCAGGATAGCTAATTGCAGATCGGATTTGATATTGCCTAACATCCGTGATAGGGAACGGGGGGAGGATGAGGAGCAGCCCGGCTCTAAAGCGCTGGGGAGGAGAAGTGCAGCTCCGCCGTGCCCCGCTGTTCCCGGCTCTGTTCCACAACGACCTCTCGCAGCAAGAAGCTTTCTCCCGGGTTTTCCTGCCAGATCCAACAGAAGAGAGCCCTGAAAGCCTTCCCCAGCACCCAGAGAGGAACGGACAGTGATCCCCATGGCTCCGGCCTGGGAGACGCCGCGGCGGGAAGGGCTCTGGGCTCCCACCGCGGCCGCGGGCGGCGGCTCTNTCCTGCGCGCCCCACCGGGGCTCGGCGTGCGAGTACCGCAGAGCGCCGGCTCCGGGAGTCAGGTTACGCGGCAACAGGAGCCTCCTCAGCGCGTTTTGTTGATTTTATTTATTTAATTTTTTTTTTTTAAGGCTGAAATCATTAACCAGCCGGACCTCAGAGACTGGAGGGAGAGCAAATAAAAAGAAGCTGCAGATCANCGGGAACAAGGGTGGGGGCCTTTCCTTCTGGCCCTGTTGTCTCGAAACGGGTTCTTTCACTAGGCGTGAAAACCGATTCGCACACAGAGTCGAGGTACTTGATTTATCTACAGCTGAGTGCAGAACTGGGTACTGCAATTAAAAATAATACATTATATTCACCACCGCCAGCAGTAAGTGGAACACAGCCCCACCGCTTTGTAGCAAGAGCACTGAGATGTCCGTTGATAAAAGGGCCAGAATTAGGCCATTTTAGTCACCGATTCTGGAAACCTTTTAAACGGAACAATAAAAGTAATCCTTAACTCATTTCCAAAGTCCCTGTGAATGTGCCGTAAAGAGACAAAACGTGTGTGCGCCTGTCGGACAGAAGCATCTAAGTCGTGTTTCTTTAGGGTACTGCGTGAGTTCCGCCTGCCTCCCGGTCACCTCGAGAACTGGAGGGCATCGCTTTGGTCCTGCGCGCCCCACCGGGGCTCGGCGTGCGAGTACCGCAGAGCGCCGGCTCCGGGAGTCAGGTTACGCGGCAACAGGAGCCTCCTCAGCGCGTTTTGTTGATTTTTTTTATTTAATTTTTTTTNTATTTTTTTTTTTTAATTTTTTTTTTTTAAAGCTGAAATCATTAACCAGCCGGACCTCAGAGACTGGAGGGAGAGCAAAAAAAAAGAAGCTGCAGATCATTATTAAAAAAAAAATAAATTCCAACCAACAAAAAACAACAAACCACAACAATAAAACCCCAACCACACAGAAACCACACACTTGAGCACATATTGCATAAATGTCCTTGCGGGCTCTCTGCTGCCTGATGCCTATTTGAGCCTCAGGTGTTGAAAGACACCGTGGAAATCACCCAAAAGCACGCGGCAGCATGTCACCAGTGACCGGGAGGCCGCTGACTGCAGCGGGGAATATTCTTCTGCCCCGCTCCCCGCCGCCGGGCACGGCTTCAGCCTGGGGGGCAGCCGAGCGGCCGGGAGGGAGCGGGCAAGGTTCCGGGAGCCGGGTCAGGGTGTCCTGCTCCACGGGGCCCGGAGCCTGCTGTCCGCGACCAGCGAGGACGGCTGGAGCTGAAGCCCCGCCTCTGCGCACCCGGCAGCCCCTCGTTAGGAGTTTCGGGGAAAGAAAAAATAACGCCTCCTCATCCTTGAGAGTTTGGGGGTCCGTCCTCACCATGGGACACATCTGATCTGTGGCAAAGGGCACCTTCACCGCGCCCGCCCCTGCCCGGGCTGTGGTGTGTAGAGGACCTTGCTGCTTTGTGGGTCAGTTTGGCTGACCACTGCCCTTAGCTCCCCGGGTTGTCCCACCCGGCCCGAGACGGAGGTGATGTCAAAGGCCCCTATCCCTTCGAAATCCATCTCTTCCCCGGCGGATGCGAATTGCTCCGCCGGCTTCCACCGCCGTTTCTGCCGCGGGGGGAAGCGCGGAGCCGGCCGGCAGCTCCTCTCCGGGCTGAGAGCTCCCGAGAGCCGCCGGTGCCCCGATCGATATGTCCGCTTCAATGTCACAGCCGCTGGGCAATGGAAACAGTCCGTATCGTGGGGTGGCCTTGATAAAAGTATATTTTAAGTAGCGCGGATAAGCGAAGGGGAGAAGAGAGGGGGAGAGGTGCCGGCACGTCGCCCGTAATAACCGCTGCGCTTATCAACCCGGCCTAAACTCCCCAGCAGTTTCTAAAGTACATTAAGTTACATAAACACGTCTCGGAAAAGAATACACTCCAGGCTGCGATAGTCACCAAAGTGACCCCTCGCACCGCCTCGCACCCGAACCCGCCGGGCCCCCACGGGAGCACTGGGGCCCGAACCGGCGGGCGATGCCCGCTGCTCCCGGGACTGTCCGGGCCGAGGGGCAGCGGAGGTGCAGCCGGACCGAGCTTTCTTCCTCTCCTCCCTAGTGCAGCCCTGGTAAGGGATCACGTTTGCAGAGACCCGAGAGTGGGGGAAGGAGCAACAGCTCTGTGCTTGCACACGGCTTACCCCCAACCCTTTTTTGGGAGGTTGAAGCGCCCGCGAGGGAATTTGCCTTAATTGGATACGAAACCTTTTTTTTCCCTCAATCTTCTTCCCTCTTTGGCCACAACGACCAGAAGCGATGGTCACCTCGCTGGCATCTCCTCCCCGGCGGTGTCTTCCCGCAACCGAGCACCCCTCTGCCCTCAAAAATGTCCCTGCACATGCACCCCCGGGTACCGAACCCAGGCATGGTGCGGGACATTCCTGAGAGCCTCCCGGAGCTTCGGGGTGAAAGTTACGTCAGCAGAGAGGGATTTGGGAAAGGAGTGATGTACTGAACAGTTAGGAGTGTATGATTTGAGGGGTTCGACAGCAAACCCGAAACGAAAAGGAGTGGAGAGGAAAGGGGTGACTAGGAATGGTTTCCCACGCTGGTTTCAGTTAAAGCCGGGTATTCTTATCGTGTTTATCGGAGGAAATAAAATGAAACTTGTAGCCCTGCTATAACGTAAACAGGCTAATCGGCAGAGAAAAAAAACAAGGCGCCTGAGTGTAAAACACGGGTCATTTTGGAGCCAGGGAAAGAGGCGCCCGCCAGGCCAACGCGGCCCTTCTTCCCAGCCATCCTCACCTTTCGGGCAGGCACCCTCCGGGCCCGGGCGGGTCCCACCGCCCACCATGGGTTTACATGAGCACCGGCAAACCCCTCCCAGCGAGCAAAGCTCGTCGCTTGAAAAAAAAAAAACAAACCCTCACGGTATTTCTCGCTTTATATCCAGTTTTACACGTGTTTGAAATACTCTTATGTTTAACAGGAGAAGGGGCATCCAAAAGATTGAAAGGAAACGCGGAGTTGAAAGCTCGGCGCTTTTTAGCACACAAATTTGTAGTGGCAGCGCCAAAGCTGGGGAGAAGCGGCGTGGGCATCGACTCCCGCGGCTTCCACTGCTCTTGTCTCACTTTTGCAGTTAAAAACCACGGCAAAAGTGTTTTACGCTTCAAGCTAGGATCGGAAGACTAGCCGGGCAGAAAACAAATCACTGCCCTCGCTTGCAAAGGCTTGTTTTCTATTTAATATAACACTCACTAAAATACACCTAAAAGGAAAGAGTCACTTCAGCCTGGCAGGGTGGACGATATTATTTAACGATATTACTTAGAGACAACTGACAAGAAAGAAGTATCACCTTTAATCATATAATTTAATAAAGAAACGGTTTCTCGGGAACGTGATTGTTTTCCGATCAAACCCCTGCCGCGCCGTACCACGAAAATTAAGGCGCACAATAAAATTCCAAGTCACAATCAATTCACCCACGCCGGCAGAGCGGATCGCTACAGCCAGTGTTCTACCGTACCCCCAGCACTGCAAATTCTTCACCTCCCGTTCACCTCGCCTGGAAAGACCGAAAGAAAAGCCGTGCCTACCCCAGGAGCGACAGCACCGCGCATCAGCAGGTTTGGGCTCGGTTTCTGTCGGGAGGGCTCATGCCTGCCGGCTGCCGAGAGCCCGGCTCTGCTCTAGTCCAGCCCTTTGCCGCAGATGACTTTCTGTACAAACTGATGATGACAGATATCCAGCTGATAACCTCTGGTGAACGAAGTTATTTTAATTTCCAGTCACTTTCCTGCTAAGTACCATATCAGTTTGTACACAGCTGAGATAAGAGGGTTGAGGAGCGGGGGGGTAATAAGAAAGAAACGGAGGAAAAATGCCTACCGCCAGCTGTTGGGATGGACACATCCCACAGCTTGCTTTGGCTTCACCTGACGGTTGGGGCAACTCAAGGAGGAGCCACATTTTTTTTAAATCTCGGATAGCTCGGATTTTGACGAACAAAAACTAAGGAGATGAGGGAGGGATGCGTTCGCCCGNCGGCCCGGCTGGCCCCGGGACTGGCACCCCTGCGGAGCCCCGTGTTTGTTTAGGGCTGGCCGAGCCCAATCAGGGCCGGCTGCCTGCAGTTTTCCGGCAGGGCTGCGAGAGGCGCCTCCTCTCTCCTTTTTATACATGAGCCGCCGGCCGCCGCCGCCGGAGTCGCCGCCGCCACTCGCCCCCGCCGCACTGGATTTACCGCCCGCCGCGGCCCCGCGCCCCGGCCCCATGCGGGGCACCGGCATCAGGTTTGGCCCCTCTCTTTCCTTGCCCCGCCGCGGTTTCGCTAGTTCTTTCTCGGTCTTCTG
>VYXD01014413.1:1149021-1212121 GCA_013397195.1 Hylia prasina | reverse complement strand
AACGTATTTGGGTGGGTGCGGGCCAAAAGGCCGCTTCTTTCTCAGCTCAGTGCCAGCCGTGTCACCGCAGCCCGGTCTCCAAATCTGCTCGACTTTTTAAGAGCTCTCTCTCGCTGTACAGTGAAATGTAAGATATATAATATCTTATATATATATATATAGATATAGATATATATAGATATATATCTTATAACCCGATGATGAATTTAGGCAGGTAGCAGAGGGAGAAGAAAAAAGTCGATGACGAAGCTCTGAGTCTGAAACATACATTCCTAGACTCGACTCGAAAGCTGCTGTAAAAATCCAAACATCTCCTTTTATTATTTCTGCACAACGTGACACAGTCTATGTAAAACAAGTATTTATTCCCCCCTCCCTGAAATATGGAGAGGTGAATCAGAACAAGGATTCACATGGGTGAAATTATTAGCTTTTATAGGTGGGTTCTCTATCTTTCCCCCCCCCCCCGCCTCTATTTTTTTTTTTTTTCCCCCNTATAATGTACACATACATATTTATGTAAATATGTGTATGCACACAGGTTTGATCATCATTCATTTTAAGCCTAAACTACACACCAGGTGCATATATTTTATAGACACCGCGATTTTCTCTATTAGTGCAGTGTTGCAGAAAATTACCCCATGAATTTTCTTCTTTCTTTAGCGCTGTACACACAGTGCTCCTCCCGTATCTCGATGATACCCTGTAGATTTAAGTATTTTAAGCCTCCCACTTAGTGTTTACTATCACGACAGAGGGAAGAAAATCAGTTGTACCAGTGCTAGGAGTAATCATCTTAGGGTAATATGAAAAAAGGGTTTTTTTGTGTGAAACTAGGTGATGGAGGGAAAAAAAATCGGTTGTGTTTTTTTTTTTTTCTTTTGCTGTTGCTTTTTTATTATTGTAATTTTTTTTATTTTTGTCGGGAGAGACGTGGGGTTGGAAAATCTCACGGCAGCGAGAGGAGAGGGGTTAGTAAGAGGGAGCAGAGAAGCGAAGGAGCCGGTCGCTGGAGGAGGTTGAGGCAGGAATGCCAAGGCAGCAGAGGAGCACAGCAGCTTCCCCTGCTCCAGCGGGTCTCTCCCGTCCTTGTGCCTCCCTCCCAGGAGTGCTGGGGGCCGAGGGGTAGGGATTAGCCTTTCCATGAGGGAAACGACGGGTGCCAGGGCAGCTGCATCGCGGGGTAACGCGGGGCGAAGCAGCCCGGAGCCCCTAACCCAGGCGAGTGTTCTGCTCCTGCGAGGCAAAACGCGGTAGCAAAGCCGAAGCTACGAGTTGTCCCGTTTCAAAATTGCAGGAAAATTGTAGCCGAAATACATATTTTTAGGGCTAAATATTAGAAAGTTTGATCAAGCTTTCTTAACGTTACTCGTAGAGGTGTTAAAATAGTATCTAAAATTAAAACATTATTTTGTTTTCCTTGGGAATAAGTATTGGGAAAAATATTTCCTTGGGAAAAAAATATTTGAAAATGCCTGGATTTGAATTGAGAAATATTGTCACAGTAGAATTTCTTTCTGCAGGCACGGAGGCAGTGCTATAAAATAAATAGCTGAGACAAATTACTGTTTAAGTTCCAGCGTCCTTGATGCTCTAAGCATTTTTCTGGTAACAGTCTTCAATGGTGCTTTTAGTGCAAAGATTAATAAATCTTAGCGATGTGCTAAGAGCTAGGAGCTGACAACGTAAGTTGAACTGTGCTCTCTGGACTCTGCCGTGTGCCCGTTCCTCTTTAGCGCCTAATAATTCGCAAGCGAAGGGAGGAGAGAAACGTATTTGGGTGGGTGCGGGCCAAAAGGCCGCTTCTTTCTCAGCTCAGTGCCAGCCGTGTCACCGCAGCCCGGTCTCCAAATCTGCTCGACTTTTTAAGAGCTCTCTCTCGCTGTACAGTGAAATGTAAGATATATAATATCNTAATTTTTTTTTTCCTCCCTCAGTGCTCAGTAACTATGAAAGCAGAAGGCACAATACCGCTTATTTTTCCATTTCCTCTGTTTCCTACAATCCAGCTCTAATTTGACCAAACAGCCGAGGCAAAGCGGCCGCTGCCCGTCGCTGCCTTGGCACACCAGGGCCCTGAGCACTGCCTCTAAACTTGAAGCTTTACTAGTTGTGAGGCATTTAAAATAAGAGTTAGGTTCGAAAAGTTCTTGCCAAGCTTGGACCCTGGGGAATATTGGGCAAAACGACAGCTCCTTATGTCCAGCTCCCAGTGTGGCTCTGGAAGTGGCTATTCTGACAGCCACCTCACTCCCCTCTAAAGGCAAATGCACCTCCCTTTCCGTCCTGTGGGCACCACGGCGGGGGTTTCCCCCCTCGAGCGGACGCCAGCCGAATTTCCCAAGGGTCAGATCCCGACGGGAGTGCGCGGCGGGCCGGGGCTGAGCCCTCCGGCGGGTCGGTGTCCGGGGCGCACCGGCTCTCTCCGGCTCGGAGAGCAACCGCGGCGCCGGCACATTTAAATAAATAGGAAAAATAAAAAATAAAAAAAAAAAAAAAGAAGAAGAAGAAGAAGAAAACCCCCAGGATTTTTTTTAAAAAAAAAAAAAATCCCCGCATGGCTGCCGTCACTGCCGGGGAATTGCTTTTCTGCGGGCCAGTTGCTCTCTCGCCCGGGGCCCGGGTTTCGCCGGGGCCGCGCTGCGCGGGGCTACACCGGGCTCCGCAGCCGTGCCCACCGCCTCTCCCCTCTGCTCCTGCCCCCAGAGCTGCTGGAGGACCTGTCCGAGAGCCGGGAGTGCGTCAACTGCGGCTCCATCCAGACCCCGCTGTGGAGGAGGGACGGCACCGGAAACTACCTGTGCAACGCCTGTGGGCTCTACACCAAAATGAACGGGCTCAGCCGGCCCCTCATCAAGCCCCAAAAGAGAGTGGTGAGTCCGGAGGGAGGGGAGGAGTGGGGCGAGAGGAGCTTCCACCCAAGGAACCCCAGTCAGCTCTAGCCAGGGAGAAATTTGGGGCGAGGACGGGGGGGAGCAATCAGCGTATCAGCCTGGTGATCTTCTTGGCTGCAAAACCGAAGTGGGGCTCTTGACCAGGTTTGCAGGCCAAGCTGGTCACAGTGAGGGGTGACAGGGCTGGCAGCCTTTTGGGAACTGCTTCGGACCCACTTCCAGGCTCTGAGCTGGCAAAATCTCTCTCTGCCCCCTGTGAGCTGCATACCAGGCATAGGCCAGCCTGGATTTTCAAGCTATGAACCCCATCTGTGAGGGAGATTCGGTGGCTTGGAAAAAATTGTGCTGGTGATGTTGGACATTTCCAACAGAAAAAAAACCCCAAAATAAAACTGAATCAAGGTTGGAAAATGTTTGTTCATAGGGGTAAGAATTTCTGCAGACCTGTTTTGTTTGCTGAGAGCTCGATCCTTGGGAATGTAAGCAAGTTTTGTATATAATTCAAAGAAAACCAATTGTTTAAACAATGATAATAGCCTTTGTTTTGTTTTACTCCTAAGAAATGAGCGGCAATTTTTCTAAAAATACACTCCTAAAACTAGGGGGGGAAATAAATAGTACAAACCAGAATCCCTGTTTATAACTCAGGCTGGCACTGAATAGGCAAGGAGAAAATTTAACAAGCGGGAACTGCACATTATGTTTAGCAAATCTGGGTGGAGGTCAGCAGACAGAAAGAATACGCTCTTCAGTAATGGCTGTTACCGAGCGAGCCACAATAAATCACGCCACAATAATCCAAGCTGATGTTTGGACCCTTGTGTATGGACACAGTGTATCAAACCCATCAGCCTTTCAAGCCCCTTTCAATCATGCCAGCTGCTTTGCTCCATGCCTGTTTTCCTTGGGCGAAAACACCTACTGTTCTTTATTTCACAACCCTTTAAATTTAGTGCCCTTACGGGACCGAGGGGAAACAAGACCCAAACACACAATGGTCAGAGCAGACAGTAAGCGCTTGGGAACCAACCCACCTCTGCTTAAAGACCTTTCTTTAAGCCAAAGAGTTAATTTAATTTGGGCCAGAGGTTTATTGCTCCTAGGTGCCTGCTTTTTCATGACACGAGGTCATGAAATTTGTACTGTTTTTTGTCTTTTGTATTTTTTTGACATTACTGGGGACAGATGCAGCAGAGGGGCCAGATCTGCCAATTGCCCTCAAGCATCAGAGCCCAACTTGCTGTGGCACTCTGGCCCAAGGCAGATTTCAAGTAGCTGACACCCGGTTCTAGCATTTGTGTGTCCTTTTTTTTTTTTTGAGGGAAGGGTGGGGGTGAGAAGACTAAAGCAGAGTCAAACTACAGCCCGATTTCAGCCTGACACCTCAGCGAAATAACTCTGAAATAGCTCTGTGTAACAATCCCTACCGAGTACCCTGGCCATAACTATAAATCAACTGTGACTGTGTGTTCATGCAGTTGGAAATATGTAGGTGAGAAGGGAAAATGTTTTGAAAACGCTAAACATGTTTAGATTGCCCCAAAGTTTCTGATAAAATTCCTGCATCGGAAAAGTTGTTTTAGCTTCAAAACATGCCAAAACTCCATGTCTGTTTAGATATGGGAATGAACAAAAGCTATTGAAATAAAATGTGTGGAGGTTTAGACCAGGCTGCATAGGAAAGAGAAAGATTTAGCAGAGTGAAACAGCTGACAGCATGTCACTTGCAGAGAAAGAAAATGAAGCATATGTGTTATGACCAGCTTTCTGTTACTCACTGTGATCACGTAAAACACGTATTGAGTCAAGGGCGCAATTTGAGCGTTGTGTGCGTACATATTTAATAACTAGGTCAAAACTTCTCTTTTCAACATACTTGGATTTTTAAGATTAAAAATTGTATTTGTGTGCTTCAGCCTATATAACACTTGGCTGGGTGGTTTGCTTTTTTTTTTTTTTCTGTGCAGTTGATAATGGATTACTGATTCAAGATTACAAAATTTGTATTTAATCTGGAGCCCTTTCTGAGCTGTGGTGTAAAAATGACGGTTTACTGCAAAGACACTCAAACAGACAATATTCAAGAAACTCAGTTATTACTCGGAATATTCTTCATTCTCAAAACATTTTTATTGGTTTCCCCAGTGGCAGGCAGCCCTGTGGTATCAAAGGTGACCCAGTTACGTCTACAACCCAGCAGTAAATGATTCAAGAGGAAGGGCATTGTACCCTTAAGTTAGTAATTTCAGTTATGGGCACTTTATAGTCAGAATAAGATTAATGCAATCCTCTAAAACTGACTTCTCCATGTAAACTTGTTCAGCTGCCAGACACAGAGCTAGGCACAGATTTTTTTTGTATTTTTTTGACAATGCGATACTTTGAAAAAGACTAGATTTATGATGTAGCTGGAATTCTTTGCTTGTGATGAACGTAAAAGAGATCAGTTGTTACAGGGACTTTTATAACCCATTCACCTTCATTTCACATGTTTATGAGGACTGCCTTCACTTATGATATACAGCCTGTGGCCATAAAGCTCTGGGTTATACGGTTATTTCTGATACAGAGTTGCTTCATCTTGGCTCCAAACTCCACGGAAGAGTGTCATAAATGACTTGTTTGCAGTGGGGACCTTGTTGTCACCCACCAGCTTTTCTGCTGGCCAAGGGAGGCTCTGCTCTGTACAACACACTCCCAAGGCATGTTGTTTTTTGTATGAAGATAAAATGGGCGATGATAAAAGTATCTTTTTATGAAAGTAGTGCTGTTGTACGTGTTACCCCTGGGATTCCCAGGAAAGTTTTCCCCAGATGTGGTGCCACTTAGGGCAGGTGATTAAAGGGGCTGATTTTTCCGATGAGTCAGGAGTATCAGTGGCAGGATCAGAGCTGCCTCTTCACCCAGCATACAGGGGAGAGGGCGTTGAAGTGTTTGGAGAGGCGGCATGGGAGTGATGTGCCTTCTCTTCAGCTCGATGGAGCTGTTGTGGAGATATTTCCTAGCTGTCCTGCTGGAAAAAGAACCATGTACCTGGTGGTCTGAACAGGATTCTCCTGGTCTCCAGCTCCCAAATGAGAATTTTGCCTCTGCTGTGACTGTCCAGGGTTGAAAGACATTTGGAGCTTCCTCACACCATCTTTCCACTCTCTGATATGAGGATAATTCTGTTCTAATTCTGGGCTGTTGCTGACAGATACTATTAAAAAAAAGCTCCTACCATCCCCGCCATGTGTTAAAGGACTTTTTACGATCCACAAAGACATAAATCATTCTCTCCTGCCCACCTGTTCATACCCGTGTTTGCCTGTGCTTGCCTCCAGCCTTCGTCGCGGCGGATGGGCTTGTCCTGTGCCAACTGCCACACCACGACCACCACCCTGTGGCGCAGGAACGCCGAGGGCGAGCCCGTCTGCAACGCCTGTGGCCTCTACATGAAGCTCCACGGGGTGAGTGGCTGCTTCACCAAGGGAGATCCCCTGCCTGCTCTGATGCTGCTTTGGGGAAGGGGTGGTCTTTAAAAAAGCGATGAGCGAAATGCAAGAACAATGGAAAATGGCTGTACCGGTTTGGCTTGTTATGCTTTTGACTAGTTGTGTGTTTGCCACTGTAGCTCTCTCAACAGATTTGTTTAAAGAAACCATCTCTCGATGAGCAGCAGTGGTGTTTTTGCCAGTGGGATTTAAACCAGCTTTTTAGTGGGGAAAAACTCCCTAGACCTTTAATGAGACAGTTTTTCATGGACAATCATAGCTACGCCAGCAAAACTTTGAGTGTAATTCAAGCCATAGCTGTGCCAGAAAAACTTTAAATGCAATTTCAGCCTTTGTTGGGCAGTAATAGGGTATCTGTCCTGAATGTGATGGAGCGTGTTTTGGGTGAGACTCCTGTGGGTTGTGTTACAGTCAAGCATAAGTGTTTGAAGAGCAAGGGCATTAGGAATGACTGCGGCGTGGTCTACCCTTCAAAAAAAAAGTAAATTATATCACAGGTTTAAATATTATAACTGTAGAAAACACAGGAATTGTCTTTCCTCAAACTGGTGTTAAAATATATTTTAAACCAGTGTTCTTGTAGTGTGATTATCACTGTGATGAACACAAAGATGATTTTTGAGCACATTTAAATATAAATTTATCCCTATAAATATAAATTTAGATACCTTAAAGCTGTATTATAGGCAGAATTGCTTATAGGAACAAATACTAAGTCAATTTTTCTACTCTAAAGCTTCTGTGCTAAGACATTTCCTCATGATAATCTGGTTTGCATAGCTAGTCCACAGGATGAGGATGATTTTTTTTTTCTTATATGCATTCTTTCTTTCCAGAATCAGGCACTGGAGATAATTCCTAACTGACTGGAATAATAAATCAAGGATCAGATTTGCCCTATCCAATTTAATTTCTTATGGCTTATTGCCAAATGATGCTGGTTTTCCCTAATGCTGTGCTGTTTTCCTGTGGGTTGATAGAGGGGTTGAAAAACCTATCAAGTTTGCATAAAGAAAAAAAGTTTTCCTACTTGTTCAGTTCAGCTACAACTCCCCTTGAATCAAACATTTTTTATGCAAACATTATTTAGAATTAGTACTGTAACACCTAAAAAATTGACTTGCTATACAGACACTTGCAACGTCACATCTGGTCTGGTAGTGTATTTTCACTTTTGATATTACAATGCCTATACAACTCTGTGATTGGTGTGGAAATTTAATTTTTTCAGGTTCCTCGGCCTCTTGCTATGAAAAAAGAAGGAATTCAGACGAGGAAGCGAAAACCTAAGAATATAAATAAATCAAAGGCATGCTCTGGTAAATATAAAATATAAGAAAATGTAGCTGCAATAGTTCGTAGTGTTTTTTTTTTTTTCTTCTCTGTCTGGAAAATATTTCTTTTTAATACCAATTCCCAATTTTTCAGGTAACAGTACTACTGCAGTTCCTATGACTCCGACATCCACATCTTCTACTAACTCAGACGACTGTAGCAAAACTGCTTCTCCCGGCGCACAGACCGCAGCCTCGGGGGTAAGTGTCTGTATCTGCAAGCAGGCTGATCACTGGGCAATGTTATCACGGCTTTTATCTTATCTAGCAGAACAATAATCTAAACAAACTTTTCAGTTTTGTTAGCTGATACTAGAACAAGATTTTCAGAGGCTATTACATATAGCTGTAAACAGAACGACAAGCTGAAGTACTTTGCAAACCTCCTTGATTAAGATCTATATAATTTTTATGATTGTCAGCCACAGCTTAACCGCAGACATTTTGTTTTTAAATATTCAGGTTCTTTCATTATAAAGGTTTTCTTTTGGACAGAAGACAATAAAACATGCCTAACTGATCCTTTCAAGAAACAATGCTATCTATGTATCTATATATGTATGTACGTACGTACTTATCTATCTATCTATCTATCTATCTATCTATCTATCTATCTATCCATTTTTATGCATTATCCCAATGCGTAAAACCCAGAAAAACATTATCCCGCTGTTTAGCTTTTGTTTTAAACTAAAATGTGCAATTAAACCCTGGTCACTTTGGATCCAAACCCAGCTGAAACCAGGCTGGAGCATCCTTGCTGATTGCAGTGCATGGGGGTTCAGCCCTCTGCCTTCAGAGGGTTCTTCAAGGGCCAGATGCTCAGCATCTGGCAGCACCAAGCTCCAGAGGAGCACCCACGCGTGCTGATCATCCCCTGTTTTAGTTTTGATCCTTATTTTACATCATGTACTTCAACTGTCTCAAACTTCCTTTCTTCACTCAGCATGTGTGATAAGTACCACTGCTAAAGTTGTGAAGCTTAATGTAGATTAATTTCTAACCCCTTGGCTGTACCTATCCATATCTACACTCAGTTCTCAGCCTTCTGTATCCCTTAATCTGCCACATCATTTCTTTGAGAAACTTTCCTAATGTAGCCCTCTTTAGTCCTTTATTAATGAAAAGAAGACATTGTTTATAATAGCTATTTTTCAGTATGTCTTGGTGTTCCCAACATCCAAATTCCTTTCAATAGTTTAATTTCTGATGTACAAAGTTTCATTGTACAAGGGGAGGAAAAACCCATTTTTTAGCAAATGTGATTGTTTGTGGACTGACAGGGCCACCCAATTTCAGAGGCACTGAGTTTTGGGTTTGGATCCTGTGAGACTAGGATATTATTAAAAAGGCTTGTCTTTGACATGAGAAAACTCTGTCAATCCAGTAAAATAAACAGATCACTTTAAAAAAAGAGAAATACTAACTGAAAAGTGAACCATTGCAGTTTCAGACTTCCCCAGTGAACTACTATGCACTGGTTTAGGCTCTCCCTTATATTTGCAATGGAAAAAATGTAGCCAAATTTTACTTAAATTTTCCTTAAATTTTCCTTGCATTACCTCAAGCAGTGCTTGTGATCCTGAGCAATGTGGTGAGATTTATGTAACGGATGGAAATGGAAGCACAATCCCAGCAGAGACTGAGGCAGCACAGCCGTGTGCTGCTCGGGGAAGGAGAGGCCATGTAGACGAGATCTCATTCCCACTGTGCTGCTGCCTTCTTGGCTGGCTAAAACCTGACTTCCTTTCTGTAGTATTTCTCCCTAGAAGGGCACTTCAAACATGTTATTAATAATCGTTATGTTATAATTTTAGTAGTACCACTTTCAATATGGTTTTGCCAGGTGGGGTTGTGTGGGTACCAGAGGAGGGTGGTGTAGGGGCATGGATTGTGGGTTAAAAGGCTCCTTGAGAGCTGCTAGCAACTAAGAGCAACTCCCAGGAGGGACCCTGAGGCTGCTCTTAGTTACATGATGGCATCCCCAGTGACAGGACTTCAGTTCTCCCTGATTTTTCCATAGTAGATCAGACTGCGAGAGGACACCTGCACAACAGCTGGGAAAATCTGTCCCCTTATATCCAGCAGGCAGCATGGTAACATCTGCATAGCCTTTTCCCCACCATGATTTGATCAGATGTGCCTTGCATATGCAAAGCCCTTGCAAATACCCCCTCGTGAAAAATTTCAATTGAAGGAAGTGATGGAGAGGGGCTGTGACACACGCTGAAGAGAGGAAGTGGCAGCGGCAGCCAGACGTATGGGCAATCCTCTGACTCCATCCCAAATTACGTGAAGAGCTACTGATCTCCCACCCCTGTGCCCCAGTCCCAGATGTAGGTCAATGAAAAGAGGATTTGCAGGGGAGCAGTTGTCAGGATATGTCACGGGCATGGTCACATCCTTCACTCAGGCTCCTGGCTTTGCCCAGGCATCTGTAGTTCAAAGGGATGAGGACTCGGGAGACTGGGAGTTTAAAGTAGAAAGTGGTGGCAGTTAAGACTGGCTCCTGTTGTCCCAGACATAATTTGGGGACATGATCACTAGCTGCAAAGGATGCAAAATAATTTCTAAAGGGTCTAAATCCTATGGAAGGGACTGAGCATTCATAAAGCCCATTTAAGCTGTTTTGAGTGAAGGGATGTCAGCATTTTAGAGCAAGGCAGCCTGTAACCTGATCACATGCTGAAGTAAAGATGCTCTACTAGACTTCTGTTTTCCTCAATTCTTTTTCCTTTTGAGTTGATCCATTGATAGATCAAAGGTTTTAAATTATTTCTAGAAAAGGCATTAGCTTTGCACAAGGAGAATAAACTTCTCCAGCTCATGTGAGGAGAGAAAATAAAACTCACAGATGGATGAATCTAGGCTTTATAATCTTTGGTCACTTTAACAAGACCAAGGTTGATTCCTGACAGTGGTGCTGGTGATGTTGCTGAAAAACAGGCACCTGCTTGAATAGCAAACCTGGCTTTTTCCCTGTGCGTTACACAACAGGCATGGCAACTTGTTTTTGTTTTCCTCTGGTTTTGCTTCTTTAGCCTTTATTCTGTGAAGAGGGGGAAAATGCCAAATTGACATTAGGCAGAGAAATCTGATGACGTTTTAGAAACTGTTGTGTGAAATTCACAGCAATGTTGTTGCTAAATGAAACAGAGAAAACAAATTCCTCTACTGGTACAAAAGCAATTTATTATGCCTTTCATGGGAGGCTGCCAAAAAAGTTTCCAGTTATGTAGAAGTCTAATGGAAATTAAATTCAGCAGAATTCATTTGTGTCAGTAACATTCACTTTTTGCCCTACCTTTCTTTATCTCTTTGAAGTAAAATAAAGAAGGGAGGGCAGAAAAAGAGGAGGGCAGCAATTACTCTTGGCAATGTCTTTGAGACTATCCATTTCATGAAGGGAATCTTCTATGATGCCAATTCTGAGACAAATTAGCAAGAACCTTAAATGTTGATTTTATGTTCTAGCTGAAGTTTAAACATTTAAGAGATACGATTAATGAATTGCTGTGCGGGCAAAGTTGATTTCAAACATCCCAAAATGTAGAAGTGTTTGGATCGGAGATATTTCGTTGTCCCATTGTAAAGGGGCTCTTTGCCAAATTCACATCTGGATCTAGGATTTAGGCCTATTTCTGTTTTCCTAAGCAGTATAAGTACTGGGTGTCCTGTGTTACTAATATGGAAAGGGTCCAGCTGCATGATATATGAAGTTGCCTTACGTCCCCATAAAAAGAAGGTTTGAAGGTTTCAGACAGCCTGCATCTGTATCTATACCTGCTCTCCCTTTGATGCTGCTGAAACTGTACAGGGAAAAGCTCCACCAAATAAATTGTTAAACGAAGGGCATGGTCTGCAGTGCAAACCCATCCATTTCCATGCAGCGGCTCCAAGAAGTGTGATAACCAGAAGGACTTTATTCCCTTATTCGGATAAAGGCAGTATGAAACCTGTTGTAAAACCCATTTTTTAATGCAGGACATGGAGGCTCCTTGAGGCACAACTGATGTCAGAAAAAGCTCAGCAGCACCAGGGGAGCTCTTCTTTCAAAAGACTCTCCTGTGTCCTTTGCCTCCAGTTTGGAGTTTTTTCAGAAGGACCATAATTTCACATCACAGAAAAACTTAGGAGGTAAAACTAGTGCTTACTTCTCTTGGAGGTTTACCTTGAGAAGTGGTTCAGGACTTGACCGTCCCGCTTTGTAGGGTAGGAAATGAGAGAGCTGACTGAGATGGCCTCAGCATGTGGTGAGCTTGCAGGAAAATGCAGTTTCAACTGTCTCCCAAATGCTGGACAAATGGGGCTAGATCAGATGAATGGCTTCATCTGCATTTGCTTTTTTTTTTCTGTCAGAAGAAGATTCGTGAGCTGGTTAGAGATGGTGTTGTTTGCTCCTGTTTAGGCAGTAAATTGGTAGGACATTCATGCAGGCTTTGGGGAAATCAGCCTCCATAGAGTATATCCCAGAGTCTGGATGAACTGGAGATTCAACCTCTTAAAACAATATGCTAACCACATGGATATTGGGAAGTTGAATGTCCAGGGGTCCTTCAGATAATCTGATGATAATATTCCCGTTGTATGGAATAATTTTGTAGGCGTTGGGAAAGAATTTCCATGAGAAAGGCTCACCAGCATGGTTGGTAGGACTTTCACCTGGAAAATGGGAACACGGTGCCTCAGTCCTGGTATGAGTAAATATTTATCTAAACCAGATGGAATAAGATCAACAGGAGGCATGAGGAACGTGGCAACCTAAAATACCAAAGAGCGTGGCAGACAGGGCAGTATGCTGGGAGATCTGATACTCTAGACTCTAGTTTAAATCTTTCTTTCTTGGTCTCCTACCTCTTCTGCATCAGTCCTCAATCCTAGACAAAATGGGATGCTACTTTCTTCTCCACACTCAGTTTCATACGCTGAGTCTTTTTCTTTTACGTTGAATCATTTCCTTTGCTCAGTGTATATGTATCCAAAAGAGAGTATTTCATTTTTATATCAAACAGAAGGCAACAATCCAGCTTTTTTGTTTCAGTGGGGAAAAGCAAAGAAAAAGTATTTTTGCTTCTATCCCAAAATTCTATATGCATATGGACGCATACCTTTTGCTTGGTTTTGTTTTATTGCCAAAGCAATAAAGCCAGTTACTCACACAGCCCTTGACAGCAGTGGGCCATCAGTTTTCCAAGCCATGCTGGAAGTTGCCTCCCTTAGGAAATTAATGAAGTATTAACCACAGATTTATGTAGATATAATACAAAGGAGAGATTAGAAGACATGTAAACTTACATGTCTGCAGTATAAACAAAAGGATCTATTGGACTAGCAAGAAATGACAACTTTGTGTACTAAGAGGGTCATTACATCAGTAAAAAAAGCTGTCATTCTGCAGTGCCAAGACTCGCTCTTCAGATTCCAGGGAGTGACAGGGTTGGGAAAACGTACTCTTGGTGGGGACGAAAGTTATTGCAGGGAGGCTGAGGCTGGAAAATTAAGGACTCCAGCAGTTTGCCACAACACTTCACGTGTGAAAGGATTCTTTGCAAGTGTATTTTAACTGACTGTAGATATCATTTATGTGTTGCGAACATAAACTAGGCTGAGGAGGAAGAGCGTCTCAGCTGAGACTCAGCTTATTGCTGACTTAGTGTAATGTCCAAAATTCATGGAGCATTTTGAACATGTTAAGTGGATAGAGCTAAGGTCCATCTGATAGACCAAAGGTCTAGATCAAGGCCCTCTGCCACCCCCTCCAGCTGTCCTTGCCCAGCGCATTTCCCTCTTGGCTGTGGAGGTGTGGGGGAAGGCCAGAGGGGAAAGTGTCCATCTCCTCTCCCTGCTCTCTGTGGTGGGCAGACAGTGCAGGAAGGAGTGGGTGGAAGAAGGCAGGAGTCTTTCAGCCAGAGCTGCTGCTGCTGTTCCCTGAGTGCTGGCCAGTGCAGCCTGAGCAGCCTGGTTTTCATCTAGAGCAGCTTTAGTGGGGGTACATTCAGGCTGGGTACAATCTAGTTGTCCCTGTGGCTCTGGAAGAGGTCTTCCTCTGTACGTGGCAGGCAGGTCCTCTACAGAAAGGCCACCTCTGATGCAGACAACCTGCCTGGGGGCTGACTCATGACCAGCTCCTCCTGCTTTGGGTAAAAAGAAGAACCTTTTCAGATACAAACACAACCTCTCTGTTTGTTTGGGAGGCAGGCTCTTCCCAGTGGGCTTCATTCATTTTTTCCTCTGGAAGCTGATCTTCAGCTGATTATCTATACTATTATCAGATTTCACCAATAAAAATAAAGGCATTACCTTTTTATAGACAGAGCCAGTAGCTGCGAGTTAGACCTCATTGACTTCATCAGCATTGTTCACCTTATTTATTTTAGCTGAAAAAAGTCCTCTAATAACTAAGTGCAACTTCTGTCATCTTTCATCCCTTAAAGCTGGAAAAGTAGGAGCAAAGGTAGGGAGGCTCAGGAACAGAACTGTGATTCTGTCACGTCCTTTTCATGAGCTGAGGTTTGTTTTCCATGTCTCACTTTGGGAGCTGCCCAAGCTGCCTGGATTTGTCATGACATTACCGGGGTGGGGTTTCCAGGCCCGGCAGTCCTGCCCGGGTCCTGCCCGTCCTGGCTCAACAGAGCCGGAATCCAGCCTTGGACAGGCAGGGATGGGCAGTCTTCAAACAGGACGTGCCTCCATGTCCTCCCTTCTGAGGTGTCCGAGGGAGGGGTACCTGATAACCTCATATGGAAACTGTGGGTCCCTGCGCCCCACCTTTGTAGGACTGAATCAGGAAAAGGTGAATTACACTTTCCAAGCCCGGAAAAAACAGGTACTGATAAGATATTTGCCTACCAGAACAGCAGTGGCAAATATGGGCAAATGGGAACCTTTCAAAGCAGCTACTAGTATTTTTAGCTCAGGTTGAGCAAACACTGCTCAACAGTAATTTAAACCCCTCTTCCACTGTGAGGAGACTGAAGCTGTTAAAAATTATGTCTTTTGTGCTGACAGAAATCTGTTTGAGTATTAGAAATAAAAGGAAGGCTTTGAAAAGCTAGGCTGATGCAAGATCAAGACTGTACAGGTTAGCATAGAACCTGCCTCACTGAATTCTCCATGCACAGTCACAGGGAAAGAGGATACAGAGATTTGTTGTCACTGACTGGCAACCGTGTGTTCAAGGGACTGATAAAACTTATTTCTTTGGTTTAGAGCTGTTTCAGCTGGTTTTGGGGGGCAGGTAGGTTTTTTTTTCCTTCCTTCTCTGCATTTCTAGGTAATGACTAGTGGGTTGGGATCATGATTGATGACTGGGTGACAGAATAATGGCGGTCAATTATTTTAATAAAAGATTAAGAAAATATTGGAGCCCAGGTTATTTCAGACAAAAAGGGCCACTAGCAGTGAGTATCTCTTTCAGAAGGTGAGGTTTTCCCTGGTTTAAGCATGGCAACAAGAGCCCTGCATCACACCATTTGGAAATTACCTTTGAATAAATGAAGCCTTGCTTTTCCTGTGTCAGGACTGCTAGCTTGGCATAGCTCCAGGAGAGCCAAGAGCTCTTCTCTTGTAAAATGATTAAATATGTATACTTTGTACTTAAACAGCAGGCAGGAAGCTTCTGCAGTCACAGTGTAGGATAGCCTTTTTCTTTCTTTCTTTCTTTTTTTTTTAAGGAATTTCATCCAAAGACTATCCATTAACAAGTAAATTAAGGTTTTAAAGTTGACATATCCAAGAGTTAATTTTGCATGAAGTCATCTCTTAAACATTTCCTTTATCAGGTGAAAATGTTGCCCCTTCTCTGTCTGGCACTGTGAATTTTTCCTCTTCAGCGGATCTGCTCAGCCTCATGGAAAAAATGATTGTTCCTTTGTCTTTTTAACTGTCCATTTCTCTGTTAAAATAAATGGACTGGTTCCAATGTGGTTCAGAGGTTCATCTCCGTGCCTACCAGGACTCCCCTGCATGTTGTCTTGTGCAGGCAGCCAAACAAAAATGCTCCTGCTTCAAAGGCATAGTGCTTCTCCACTGGAGATCAAAAGAGCATCTCCTTTAGTGGCCAGTCCTATAGGGATAAAGTGGTTTTGGCTGGCATCTTGAAGGGTCAGGAATGATTTTAAGCATTTCAAGGGCTGAAGAGCCCAAAGAAGACTTTCCAGGAGGTGCTCTGTATCTGCTTCTGGAGATTGGGATGTATCAGGCTTCTCCCGTGGGGGAAAAAACAGAGCCACCACCACTCTCAGATCACATTTTTGGTGTTGGCATCTGTGTCTCTTCAGTAGGGGGCAGTGGGACACACACACATTTCCTTCTTCATTCATGAGCTGATTTCCAAGTTTTCTGCACTTCACATGGTTTCATTTCCACCTCTTCAAACACGGACATCACTCAGAGCAGCAGGGCCGGGCGACTGGGCTCGTGCTGAGACATTTTTTTGTTTCAGGATTTCAAGGCACAGGGGCAAGCAGAGGGCAAACACTGTTATTGAACAGAAATCCTGTGATGATGGCTGTGCTCTCACTCACACCCCAGTGTGTGCGAAGCTCACCTGCTCAGTGAATCTCTCTTTGCTCTCCCCTTCCCTGCAGGCGAGCTCGTCGGTGATGTCTGGCCCAGGAGAGAGCACCAGTCCCGAGAGCAGCAACCTTAAGTATTCAGGTCAAGACGGGCTGTACACAGGAGTGAGCCTGACCTCCACGGCCGAAGTGACAGCATCCGTGAGACAGGATCCCTGGTGTGCCCTGGCTCTGGCGTGACCTGGCCTGAGGGAAGCTGGATCCTGGCAGCCCCCAGACATCTGCGCACGGTTTCCGCTGTGGAGCGGTCGCAGCGGCAGCAAGAGTGCTGGCAAAGGCCGTTCCTCTGAAACAGTTTTTGAGCCTTGGTGGCAGAAGTGTTCTTCTACTTCCGAAAGAGGCTTTGCCGAAGCATCCAGTTCCTCATCTATGCAAGAAAAATGTAGGGAAAGCAAATGACCACCGGGGATAGCTAATGCAGCCTTACACTCTCAAAAAAACCCTTCAAAACCAGCCCCACCCCATCCCCCCAAAAAAAAGGAAAAGAAAAAACAATAAAAAAGAAGAGATAAACCCACACCTATTGATAGATTCCAGAAATACACCCTCGACTTACCCAGCAGCGCTGCCTTTCTGACTGTATAGTTGTTTTCACTCTCTCATCGCCTTTTCCCCATAGAATTTGGTGGAAGTCGTCAGTGTCGGGGAGGGAGCAGCAAAGACTTTAATTACCAGAGATAATGAGATACTTTTTAATGAGTGTCAGAAGTGCTTACAGCTTGAGTTGATGCAGACTTCTCGCACCGAACATTTGATGTCTTCAGACAGACCCCTCAGACCTCTCCTGTGCTCTCCATCTTCAGCATGCCTTGCTCTGCTCTTCAGAGCCCAGCTATGTCCCCGGAAGAAATCACAACGTTTGGTACAAGTCCCACAAGGTCCAGCTGGTTAAGGAGATTTTGGGATTGGTGTTTTTTGGTTTAGAATATTTACTCACTTCTCAAGACTGCGATATAACTTTTAAAGTACACTGTGACTGAGATTTATGAAAGTCCATATTTCCTGGCTGAACTGTATAGAGTCAGTCAAAATTTGTAAACAGGGTAGCAATCAGATATTTTTCTTCCATATATACAATAATTTTTTTAAAGAAGTGCAATTTGCGTTGCAGCAATCAGTGTTAAATCATTTGCATAAGATTTAACAACGGTTTTTATACGAATGAATGAATGTGAACATTTTAACTTAATGGTACGTAAATAATTTAAAAGAAAAACTTAACTAGGCATCCTTAGGCTTTTTAGCACGACAAAAATGCATCCACTTTCTGTATTTCCAATTGTTAAAGCAAGAGTTTCAAAGAACAAGCCTTCTCTCAGGAAAATTGCCCTAGCCATCTGCTCCAAAGTGTTGTACAAAAATGCAAATGCATCCCCAAGGGTTTTTTTTGCCATTGAATAAGTGTGTGGTGGAAAGAAACAAATTGCAATGAAACTTTACTACCTAACTGATACATATGTAAATACTACAGAAGATATCTAGGCATCTTGAAAATGTAGGATGCAATCTGTATAGTGTGACTGATGCATAGTTAGGTTGGTTTTCATTGGTTTTTAAGTGGGATGTCATTTGGAAAGTTGTTTCATCAGAGCTTTACAAATAAAAGGGTATCATTTTAGGATTTTTTTTTTCTGTACAGTGTGCCTTTTCCTTTGTCTCCAACACAATTGTTAAGCTACATTAAAAGCTATGGAAATGTACCTGGTACAGGTGGCATGTCTGATGGCTGCAAGAAGGTCTCCAGCTGAAGTGTCTGCTCTGCTTACCTAAGTCTGCACTGTGTGCTTTTTCTGCAGCTCTCTTCACTACACCTTCTGATGATCTGTAAAACCAGGACTTCCACCTACCAACACAAGCTCCTCATGGGCACACGTGAGGTTTTTGGGATGAAAGTCTGGGGAACTGAGCCCATGCCCTGTGAAGACTATCGTTGTTTTGCTTGCCCTTCACACCAGAGCTAAAGGTTGTCACCCAGGTTCCTGGAGTAGGCAAATATTAGAATGTTACACACTACAGATGTAACTGCTGAGTGGCAGAGGCTTTGAGTGCCTGCTGGCATCCCCCTGTGGCCAAAGGTAAAGGGCAGAGCAAAAACTGAAGGCCCTGCTGCTGAAAAGAGAAGACAGTGAATTTTGGCTACTAAGGGAAGTGGAAAACCTTTTTCTGGCTCTGAGGACCGGTTCTCTTCATTGCTCAGTTCATTGGAGCCAGGTGTGATTTCCAGCTATGTCAGCAGTGCTGTTGGACTGGGAAGCCAGGATGCCCAACCTCCATACCCATGGAGGGGCTGCAGTGTGTCTCTCTGTCTCTCTGTGCCAGCCCTTCTTTTGGGGTGAACTGGGGTTGCTCCTTGGCCTCCAGTGAAGCTATGCTGACTTGCACCAGCCAAGAATCTGCCTCTTGGTTTTCCAAACCTGACAGCTGAGGCCGCCTCCTTATGCCGGAGGTGTTGTGAGGAGTGTGGGATGAATGATGCGGAGAACAGCCCCAGAAGGAAAATTGATCCTAGCAAAAACGGATCAGGCTGAGCCTTGCCTGGGGATTGGGATGCTGTGGCCAGCCAGGAGAGGAGATCACTTGCCCTTCTTGGTGGGGTTGTCATGCCATGCTCAGTGCTGGGCGAGCTCACGTCCTGGCCGCCTGTGGGTTAATGTGGTCAGGTACCCCAGCCCTGCTAGCCCTGGGGCCATGTGGGCTTGGATCTTTTAATTTACAAAAAATAAATACCTAAGTGAAAATTGAGCCATGCAGAGAAACACTGGGCTTAAAAAACAAAGGGCATGGACAAGAGGGTGAATATCTTTCCTCTTGAGGCATCTACTGGCTAAAATGCCCGTATTTGTGATTTTACAGGTGTTGGTACTTAAATGCATAAAAAAACCTGTTGCTAACTGGTGTTGCAGGGTGTTCAGCCTTAGCTAGGGTCAGCATCCTTTCTTGTTTCCCTTTTTCTTTTCCATTTTTCTTGCCAGGGTGAGGTTTGGTGTGCCACTTCTGAAAAGCTTGGCACATAACCCATACCTGCTGGGTGTGTCAGAGCTGCATTGCTCGGAGTCACCATAAAACAGGAGGTTTAGACCAGTGTGTTCCAGTTTCAGTCTGCTGACCCAGCAGAAAATGTCACCTGGTTGCTGATGCTCTTGCTGGCAGCCTGTGGAAGGCTGAGTTGCTTTGAAACTCTGTGGCACCTGTTTAAGAGAGCTCCTAGGAGGCCTGGCTCCCTTCTCAGCATCACCTCAGCCCAGGGTCTGTCTTAGGGTGGTTTCTGCAGATAAGAAGTTTTGCAGGGGCATATAAAGATGCCCTCTGTGAAAACCTTCCCCTTGTACCTGAGGATTAAAATGCTCTTTAAGGTGATATTGGGAGAAAAAAACCCCAAACCCTAGATACCCCCAAGATTTCATAGGGAAGGTGTTTCCAATTACTTTTTATCAGCAAAAAAATTCAGAATGGAATGCTTTGCCTCCTTGGACCATAAGCAGGGCTGTCAGGTTTTTAATCCTCTGTAAGAGTCAAAAGGGGTGCAGCAGTATGTTGCCTTGCTGAAAAGGTGCTGAAGACCTCAAAGCCAGATTTGACTGTGAGAACATATCTCCATACTTACCCAAACTACTCTCCAAATGTACTAATTGCTCGAGCTGCTACTCCTAGACAAAATAAAGGTTTCTTTTTTAATATATATATAATTATTCTGCATTTTAGTCCTGCTGAGCCAGCACAACTCTGAGTGTGTGAGCTGGACTTTGCTCTGGCTCTTAACATTGCTGATTTCACTGCTTCTGATGGATGGCCTGGCCAGAAGATTTCCTCACTTATCACCATTTCTCCACAGTAACAGCCCTGGGCTGGGCTGCAAAAGAGCAAAGAAAGAGTTTGACCATGAGTTTTGGCTACTAGTGAGGCTGAACAAGCCAGGCTGATTCCAGAGCATCTTTCTAGTACCAGAATGAATCTTCCCAGTTGACATTTGGAGGTGGGGGGAAAAGGCATATGGCCACCTGTCATGTTAGCACCTTTTCTCTGGAAAGAGTAAAAGTTAAATACCAAATGTCCCAGGGCATCTGCTTCAGGGTCCCCCATCAAGCAATATCAGAAGGCTCAAATTTGCTTGAGTGGCCCCTCAAGATCAGACTGCTGCTCTCCAAGTGTGTTACCCTCCAATTTTCCCTAGATCCTAGATCCTAGATCCTGTTTAGTAATATTCCTAACACCCTCACCCATAATCATATCTTCTTCTGTTCAAGATGCTTGAAATAAGATGAGGTCCCTACTGTGGCTCAGAGGGGTGTTTTTCAGCATGGCAGGGCAGGTGTTTGCTGGTGTGGTAGGAGTGGGTGCAACAGCTGCCAGCCTTGGGTTGGTGACCCAGAGAACCAACCCAGGCAAAGAGAACCAGCCTTGGACAGGCTGCCCAAAGGGAGGAGGGGTGCCTGGATATTTCCAGGACTGCAGGTGGGAATTTATTTCCTGTGAATGATCAGAGGGCAAAAACCTGGGTGTGAAGGGAGGAGCCAAAGTAGCTGATTTTTGTTTTCCTGCTGCAGANATTCCAGAGCATCTTTCTAGTACCAGAATGAATCTTCCCAGTTGACATTTGGAGGTGGGGGGAAAAGGCATATGGCCACCTGTCATGTTAGCACCTTTTCTCTGGAAAGAGTAAAAGTTAAATACCAAATGTCCCAGGGCATCTGCTTCAGGGTCCCCCATCAAGCAATATCAGAAGGCTCAAATTTGCTTGAGTGGCCCCTCAAGATCAGACTGCTGCTCTCCAAGTGTGTTACCCTCCAATTTTCCCTAGATCCTAGATCCTAGATCCTGTTTAGTAATATTCCTAACACCCTCACCCATAATCATATCTTCTTCTGTTCAAGATGCTTGAAATAAGATGAGGTCCCTACTGTGGCTCAGAGTGGTGTTTTTCAGCATGGCAGTGCAGGCGTTTGCTGGTGTGGTAGGAGTGGGTGCAACAGCTGCCAGCCTTGGGTTGGTGACCCAGAGAACCAACCCAGGCAAAGAGAACCAGCCTTGGACAGGCTGCCCAAAGGGAGGAGGGGTGCCTGGATATTTCCAGGACTGCAGGTGGGAATTTATTTCCTGTGAATGATCAGAGGGCAAAAACCTGGGTGTGAAGGGAGGAGCCAAAGTAGCTGATTTTTGTTTTCCTGCTGCAGAGATAGACAAAGCCATGCATCAGCTCTGTCACATTTGCTATATAGAACTCGGGCAATTTAGTGCCTGTTCCTGCACAAAAATCATATAACTTCAGTTCCTTTCTAAGAGAAGAAGGGATTTTGGAGTGGCATCCTGTCCTTGCTATTGTGAGCCTTAGTTGAGCACTGGCTGCAGAAACCCAAAATGGACTTCAACCCTTCCTGTGTGATCAGAGCTCCAGATCTTCCTTTATCCAGCTGTCATGAACTTCATTCCTCACAGATCCTCCAGTTCCTAAATCTGTATACACTGGACATTCCAGGGTTTTGTCAAACACACGGAATTCAGTATTAAAATATAGGGCAAGGGTTGTTGCAGTGGGCCAGCAAGAAGGAAACTGAAGGCTTGAGGAGCATTTTCATGTGCCTTCTGCTCCATATGTTGCAAAAGGCTTGAGGCCTTCACTACATATTTGTAAAGTGTTTTGGAAACACTTCTTAATATTTCCTCAAAGCTATCTGATGGAAGCTGGTATCATATCTAGGAGAGGGGAGTAGAATTTCACAGAATCACAGAATCGTTTAGGTTGGAAAAGACCTTCTGGATCAAAGTCCAACCTTTGATCTGTAAATTTAGGTGCCTGGGTGGACGGGCGATCAAACAAGAGTTGCCAATGTTGTAGCCAAAAGTGAAAATGTACTCCTTGAACAAATAATCAGGAAAATAGTGAGTAGGAGTAAGGAGGCAATTTTACTTTGGAATGCTGCATCCAGACCTGGCATCCACATTTGAAAAGGGTGTTTAAAGATTGGCAAAGGTAGCGAAAAGAATCACTAAAATGATTTATGAACTGGGGAAAATACCTGGTCTTGATAAATTTTAAGACCACAGTCTGCTTAGAATATCTAAAAGAAGACTAAAACATGACTGGTGTAGTAAGTTTCTTTGTGGAAAGAAATTACAGGTGCTACGAGGCTTTTGACCTTGCCAAGAAAGACATAACAGGATCTAGTGGTTAAAGGTGAAGCTGGATTAATTAAAAAGATAATTTACCTTCAGCTGAAACAATGAACATAATTAATGATGAGAGCAATAGCAAGGGAAGAGGACTAGTGCTCAGTCTCCTGTTGCCTTCACAACAAAGCTGTCTGGAAGATCAGCTTTAGCTGACCAAAAGTGACTGGGTTCAGGACTGAGCATGTTGCATCTGCTGCATCATGATTTATAGGCTGGATTAGTTTCCATTTGGTCTGAAACCATATTACTTTTTGGGATGAGACCCAATGCTGAGATCTTGAATTTTTGTTGTTATTAAAAAACCCATGGCACTCTTCCTGAGAGCCGTGGTAAACACTGTGGTGTTTTGACCCAGTTTCAGCATAAGTAATTATTTTTTTGCATATCTAAAACGTGCTACTTCCTCTCTAAAACTGTCCTACATCTTTACTGTTTCCTGCTAAATACATCCTGAGTCCCATAGAAGAAAAATTTCAAAGTTGAACAAACAAGACTTGAAAATCTGTCCCCTCTTACAGCACAGCACAGAGACAGGGGCTGCTGAGCAGACCCTGCTCTTGGAAAAGCAGGAAGGAAACCTTCTCTGAAAACAGCAGTCTGCAGGTCTTTAGTCTGTGACCTTTTGATGCTGTGAAGATCACAACCTGAAGAAGGAACAAAGGTGTGTGGGTCACCTCACAAATGTGGCAATCAAAAAAAAAAAAAAGAGTGCACTGGGAGGTCTAGTTAGTGCACTGAACCCCAGCTGGAACCCAAATTCTTCTTGTTCTTCTCATGGGAATAAATAACACTTAGAATAGTACTGCTTTTTGTGCCTTGCTTAGAGAGACCCAGTCTTGTGGCACAAGAGGGAGGGGATGAGCTTTGTCTGTTTGGCTGGTCATAGATCTGATCCCTTTGCAGTAGAGAGGAGCCCAGATCATCCAGGCAGATCCTGGTGAATGTTCCCACTCTGAAGGGGTTTTGCACAAGCTTGGCAGATGTGCCTCCCAGGAGTGTCCTTGCTGACAGGAGAGGATGCATGTGTTTGGCCAGGGCTCTGGGGAAGGGAGAGGGAAGGAGGCCTGGTGGAGGGGAGATCTGCCCTGCCTCAACTGCAGCATCACGAGGAGCTGCTCGTGGGTAGCCTCTCCTTGCAGTGACCCAAGAGGACCAAGAACCTGAAACTGGCCTTCTCTGAGCCTGCAGGGACCTCTGGCAAGCTGTGGATCCCCATCTTCTACGTGTGTGTGTGTGTGCCTTCATTTTCTTAAAATTAGATCTTTTACTCTATGTCTTTTTTCTATCATAATCCACACTTGCCTGTAATTGCTCCATTTTACCTGAATAGAAGTTTATAAAAAATGAGATAGTTGGGATGATGAGCCCCCTCTAGATCAGTGACAGAGGTGAAAAGTGGTGCCTGTGACATCTGGGGAGACCCACCTGTCCCAACACTGAGCACATTATGCCTTCCATGACTTGGACAAGATATAAAGCATACCCTCTGTTCTTCACAGAGTCAATGAAGTACATCACAAGATTCATTTGATTCAATTTTATTTTAAACTATTAGAAACCTTTCAGCCTGAAACGGGGTCCTAAAGAAGCAATATTCCCTTCCTTATGATAAGGTCATGAGCTGTGTGCTGCAGTTTCCTATAACTTTGACATGTCTTTTTTTTTCTTTCCAGTTCAAGGCAAGAGCCTAGAGATTGAAAAATAGCATTACTATTTTAATTAAAGAAAAAAAAAGTTTCTCAAAAGTTTGACTAATAAAATGTTTATTCTTATTGCAAGCACCACTTATTGCAAGTATCACTTCAAGTGATACCTTGAAGATTTTTTAAAAAATGTGGCTACACTCAGAATAGGCAAAGAATAATTCCACTCTGTACACTTCAGGGACTCTCAGAAAATTAAAAAACAACTTCTCAAAAAAGAATTGATAGGATTAGATGTGCTCTAGGCAGAAGGAGGCCAGTGATGTCTTTAAAGTTAGAGCTCTCACTTTGTTACCCAGTCCTATGCTTTGCTCTGGGTAGTGATAAAATTTCTGGGGCTAAATGAAAGCTTTGTATAAGCAGGAAATTCAGGGTAAACAGCTTCTCTTTTTATGTCTCCATAATCAGTTTTCAGCAAAAGTAAGAAACTTCAAACACAGGTTGCAGCAGATTTGGGCTTTGTAAACAAGATGCTGATGTCTTAAAATTTCTCTGTGTCAGAGCTCATCAGAGAAGGCATGGATAGGTCCTGACAGCTGTGTGCTGTCCCCCTTCTCCAGTATAAACCAGTCCCAATCCTACTGCATGCAGTTTTCCCTTGTGCAGGTAGCCAGGAATACAAGCTGGAGCACTTGCTTCAGCTTTGGGCAACAGAATCACGTCTGTCACACTACAAAGCACTTTCTTATCTAAAGCAAAGGATTAGACCTCTGAAATGAGCCACATATAAAAAACTCAGGGAAAAACTGAAACTCATATTTCACACCAGTTATGTACAGAGGCACTATGATATTGGTTACACTCTACTTTTCCTGTTCCTGTTAGGCAACCTAAAAGGTGGCCAGGATGCTTCACTTCTGTTTCAATGTGCTCCACTGATGGGGAAACCTATGGGAGTGACATGTTAACACTGAGGCTTCAGCCATACACAATTCTGAGAAATCTTACCCTTGCCTCTATTCCCACAGATTTACACTGAGATCTTCCAAATCCCTCCCAGCCTACGTTCTCTGCTTCTGAGACAACTTGCACTTTGGGCCCAGAAATTCAGTTTTGAGCAAAAATGTCCTGTTGAAAGGAGACCAGATACCCCCTGTGGTTAANCAATGGAAGGCAGGGGGAATATACCTTTCCAGGGAGAGGACTCAGCATTAAGGAGAGCTACAGCACAAGAGAAAAGTACGACAAACCAGAAGATCAGAAGAGCAAGTCTTTTCAACAGAAGCTTTGGAAGTTATTTAAATTGCTATCTAAAATCAGATAAAAAATATCTGATTTTCAAGAAAAAAATCAGTTTCGTTACAGCCAGGCTTCTTTGACAGGAATACAAACATTTTGCAGAGCCTCTTTGGTTGAGAAAATAAATTTTTGATTGCATCTTCTATTGTAGATTTTATGATAGCAAACTTCTTATTGGAGCTAAGGGAAATTTATGATTTGCCAAACTGTTTTGTTGCAGTAGTTTTGGCATAGTCTGCTGTTGCCCTGCTTGCATCAGAGAATGCTTATAGACACCCACAGGCATTGTAGCTACATGCTGCCCTGAAGACAAACGACGCCAACAGAGAGTCCTCCTGAAGGGCATGTCCTGGCCCATAAAGTCCATATGAGTTTGGGAATATGTAGGGGAAATGTAGCCCAGATTGAATGGATGATTTAGGTAAAACCCCTCTAAGCAGAGAGGCTCTGTAAGCAGACAAGGTAGAAGCACTGATGAGAGAGAGCAGTGATATCTGAGCTCTGCTAATCACCTAAGCCCATTAGCCAGGCTGTCTTCAGCCTCATCAGCAGGTGAACAGGGGAAAGAGGAAGCCACCAACACTTTTTCTGGGGCGTCACCCTCAGCTGCAGGGTGGCCCTTGACACGTGAGCAGTGAGGTTGTGTCTCAGCCAGCAGGCTTGGACAGTGTGCATCCAGAGAAGGCTTCTCCAGCCCTAGGGATAAGGGAGGTTCATTTTCCAGCCATAGATAAGATTAGATTCACTCCTCTGTTCTGTGTGTACTGTTCTGCTTCTATGAATTAAACATGCAGCCAGAGATCAGGACAGCATCCTTTTATCAATAAATATGGAGCAGATAATTGAAAAAATGAATGTGAGAATTTCATTGCTTGAAAAGTTAAGCAGTGGATCTGAGGCATGCAGTAGGTTTTTAATTAGCATTATTATTTAAAGTCAGCAATGCTGGACAGGCTCCTTGAGTTCTCTGATAGCATATTCATTAGCTAATCAACAGACCTATTATTTTCCTTGAAGTATGCCCTACTTTGTGGTACTAAAGTGCACACACTGATTTACTGGTAAGGGTAATTAAAGGGCATATCATAAACACCACCAACGTCATGGAATACTGCTCTTTAACCATCTCTCCAGCTAACCCTTCCACATGGAAAAACAGATATTTTGCAGCTGACCCTCCCCTGGTGTCAGGTGTTCATTCTCCCTCTACCAGCATCTCTGCTGTTTTGTGTACCCATGGCAGCAGAGGATGTAGTTTAGTGTTTATGGTTTCCCACACCCATGAAGTATATGAATTTGAAAGTCTTCCATGCACCAGCCTTTGCAAAAGTCTCAATGCTGCTCAGAAGCTCTGTCACAAAACAGTCTTGTGCGCAGGTTTTGAAGAAGAGCCTACACATGTACACATCTATGTTACTTAGAGGTAAAGCCCTGATGGGGCTGGGGACCTCCTCAGAAAGTAAGACCTTTCCACCACACATCCCTTGCACTTTGATCTTCCCTGAAGGTAGAAATACAGCCCCTAGTATATTCCTTCAGGTATATTCCTTTCAGGTTCTAAATGGAAATCTAATGTATAAGGGGAAGGCCAGGCAGGTTGGAAGAACTGTAACTAAACTATGCATTCCAAACATATACCTTTAAGTAGCTTTACATATGGGCGGCAAAATTTGGAGGATATTCAGCATTGAAGTCTGAAAATCAGAGGTGCTTTGCATCCAGCTGAGCTGCTGGCTTGTAAATGCTATAGAGGAAGGTGGGTGCATGAGTGAGCAAGGGAAGAGCAGCCCAGATGGTTCCTTCTCGCCTGCTTTCCCTCCTTTCTTCTTCCTCTCCTTCCCTCTTTTTCTCCCTATATGCCTCTGTTTCATCCCATGCATTTTGGTTTGTTTCTTCTCAGCTACAGGTCTGTCACCCATATATTTCTGGGCAATTGAGAGATAGGAAAATCTTTAAATCCACAACACCGAATAAAATGTCTTCCTGATTTTTTCCACCCCGTTTATTAGATTCTTCAGTATAAGAAAGTTGTGTCTGTCATTACTGAAGTTCATTTAATGATCTCATTCCTGATAGTAGCAATAAGTAGGTCATAAAAATAGAATGGATGATAATCTTTCACTCTCACAAATGAAAGAAGCACAGAAGATATATACCAATAAGAAACAAAATGCAAAACACTTTATTTCAGAATATGGCAAATCTTTTTATATATTTCAAAGGTGTATATATTCCTATTTATCTTAAAGATGCCCATTTCCAGTCCAGATGACTGGCTCAATTTGTAATTTAAAGCAACGGCCAAAGTTCTGTTCTGATTATGAATTACTCACTTAAATGAGTGTTTGCTCTCTGTTCAAATGAAAATTACCAAACACAATGGGATAAGCCCACTTGTCCTGCCAGGGTGCTGTCATACTTTCCTATTACTTTTGAGCTGGAAATGGTCTGTCCCCCCTCCACAGCTCAGACATACAGTGGGGTTCATTATCCCCATTTTATGGATCAACAGGGATTTAGAAAGCCTCTGTAGTTTTCCTAAAATCTCACAGGAGTCATTCACAGACAAGACATTTACTGAGTATCATCCAGATTCTGGGCAATGTCCCAGCTGGGGCGTGTTGTAGGATCTCACCAGTGCCAGGACACAGCAGTGGTGTGTGACAGCTCCCATTAGTGACTACATGGCATGGCTTTGGTTGGGATCACCTAGCATTTTCCCAGCTGTTGCCCTTAGTTAGGGAAAAGCAGCTGGGCCAGGGACTGCTCCTGGTTTGGATTGTTGCCCTCCTGCTTTGGAGAGTGAGAGCTTAGCCAGAGGGACATAGGATGTGCTTTGCAGTGCTCCTCCTTTAACTGTTCCCTGGCCCATTTTATTTCCCAGCATAGGTACAGCCTCTTGGCATGTATTTGTGGTTTGTGTTTGTCTGCTGGCACGGAAGTGACATATTTCAAGACTGGTTGGTGAAGAAAGAAGAGGAAACCTGATATGAAATGTGGATGAGTCTTATGTGACCCTGAGCCAAGCCCTGCCTCAAGACTGGGGATATGTTTTCATGAAGGAACGTGATTCTCTACCCATGCAGTGTCAGCACAAAGCAGAGATAGGCCCCAACACGTGACTCTTTAGTGACTAGTTTGAATGGAAATGTGTGATTTCTGAACAGATTTATTGTGCAAGCAAAAATGTATTTGCTAAAGATTACAGCAGTGTGTTTGCTCTGAATGCTGAGCCTAGGGAAAAAAGACTGCCCTGTGTGACTTTTCATAACACGGTGAAATAAGGTCTGTGGTGTCAAATACCTGCTTTAACTTTGTTAGCCCTGTCCCATGGTCTGCAGTGCAGGGATCTGGCAATGGAAGCAGAGTAGAGCTGGCAGAGTAGACACCACTCTCTGGCTCAGACTCCAGCTCCTGCACTCCCTGTGGATGTGGGTGATAGGCCTATTTACAGCTCACCTAGCTGCAGGGTCTGTGCCAGCAGTGGAATCTACAATTGTTCCCTGACCTTGCCAAAACTCTTCTCTGCCCGTGTCTGGGGGGACATCAGGGATCTCTTTGGCTTACTGGGGTCCCTGGAGTCCTTCCCTAACCTTCCTCCATCTTCTTTCTGCCACGTCCTTCTCAGGGGATCAGGAACCCAGAAGCTACTGCTGTTGAGAGCCAGGACTCAGCCTTGGACCTCTAATTAGTCATTATTGCTTCAGATAGCCAATATTATTACCTTTATATTAGTGGTGTCACGTTGTATAATTGAGTAGCTGGAGAGTTTGTGGAGGAATTAGAACTATGATTCTGCTACTGTGACCATTACCCCTGAAATGCAGCAGCTGAGGAACTGGGTGCCTTCTCCTTCAGAGCTGTTTTTCAGGGAGGGCTCATGAGCATTTCCACTGAAGATAACTCATAGGCCATAGGTCTAGTGGGCAACCAACCCTCCCAATCTGAGACCATACGTGTTCTGGGATTGAAAAGTCGATGCAGAGGGCCATCTGAGGAATTCCACAAGCCTAAATCCACCCTTTTTCTTTTGTCTTTTTTTAAAAAAAATATTTAAAGCACTCAAGTGACTGATTTGCAACATTTAGACTTCAGTTTGGTTTGGAACTGAGATTCAAACACAGTTGTAGACAAAAATTAAAAAATGTGATCTTATAGGCGTACTCAGGGTCAGCTGATAAAAATAATTCTATTGCCAGTGTGTTGAATCAAGTTACCCGTTCCATCACTCAGTTTCACTGGAAGAAACATTCCTGGGACTTTCTTTTTGCTGATACTCTGCTGCACTGTTTGGAAATAGAAACACAGCCAACTGGCAAGTTATCTTGGAGTTGTCCTTGTACAAGGGAAAATGGGGCTTGGTTTGGTCTGAAAGTCTGCTAACATTTGCTGCCATGGCATTTTTTGCCAGTCTTCATGACGCCAGCGTATGGAGGAATGCTGCAGCCCGTGTATTTGAGGGGGTTTGTTTTGTGTAAGGGTGTCTGTAGGAGGAGTAGTTTCCTGAAAGGAACAAGTGGAGTGGCTGACCTTGCACTGATTCTGCTGACAGTTCCTGCTTGAAATAAGGTTGTCCCGGTCTAGTGCAACATCACTCACCTCCAGTCAGGGAGTTTCAAACTGCTAGGAGACACAAAAGAGCTATATAAGGAGTCACACATCCACAGGCATCCCTCTGCCCCAAACATGGGATCTGAGCACATGAAGGCTCTGAAGGAGCTCGGCTCTGGACTGAAGGTTGCAGCTGGTTTATAAAAGAAGTTTCTTAGCTCTGCCCATCTTCAGCCATCAGAATTTACGTCTAGTTCTGGACCCTATGTCATGTTAAAGGCAAGAAAATGGAAAATATCCTGAAACAGGAATCAAAATGATCTCCAAAGTACTTGTTTTGCAAGGCCAGCAGGAACAGCATCTACATAGCTGTTACTTAAAAACATGAAAATCAAAAAGCATTGTTGAAAACGGATTTAAGGGGCTGGGCAGATTCAGGTGCAAGGCAGGAGATTGAATGTTTTGCCTCTTTGCCCTCCTCATGCTTTATGCCTTGGAAGCCTACCCATGTCCTGCCTGTTAATGAACATCTGCTTTTGATTGTCAAAACCCCATATATTTCAGTAAAATAAACATACCTGATCTCCACTTGGGAAAGAGCCTATTGTTTCTGCTGTGCCAGGTTCAAATATTGCTTTTAAATCAGAGATGGACATTTTTTTTTCTCACTTGCCTAATAGTTACCTTTAAGTGCTAAATGACTCCATCAGGAATTATGCTTCTGTGTTTGGACTAGCTGCAGGACATGGGCTGAAATGTTGTCTTTTCTTAGGTGTCTGATTGGTCCTCTGCTGAAGAACTATCTCCTGGCTGTACTGGCTGTTGGTGTTAGAAAAGAAATATATCTTTCAAAGCTAATTCTGTGTTAGTGCAGCTGGAGATTGGATTAAATACAAGTGACAACAATAAAACATGGCCTTACCAAGTCTGTTAATCTTACCTGAGCTACTGTCTTTTTTGAAGCCTTGATAGTTGTTACCATTGTGGCTGTCTATCTGTGTGTGTGACTTCCTGCCTGACAAAGGCTCCAGAAACCTGCATGATAAACAAATAGGGTAAAAAAATATATGTGCAGTCACGATGAAAGCTGTACAGGGCCAGAGCTCCTGGTTCCCCAGGACAGATGGACCTTGACATGTCATGACATGGTGTTTGCTATTTGGTGACCTGTCAGTCTTATCCTAAAGTATGCAAATCACTGTTTCTGCAAAATAGATTCTACAAATCTATTGGTTTCATGTTGACTATTGGACTATATGGTCATGACTATTTTTATCATGATTTTGGTCTTGCCTTAAAAGAGCACTGCAAGGACCTGAGGTTCCTCACCTTCACATTTTCAGTTGGTTTCAACTAGACTCTGCAATTAATTGTGAAGTAATGGGGGTAGGAGTGATTTTCTACTTGAGCAAGTCAAAGGTTCAAGATTTAATCCTGCTTATTTATATATTTATTATGTCCTACCTAGATGGAAAAAAAAAAAAAGGCATTTAGAAGGTTAGTTGTAGGGAAAACATCCTTGTAAATGTACTGGTTGAAACCAAATATCCTTCTAGTCCAATACTCTGTTTATAAAACTGTTTACAAAAAACTGGCTACATGCTTGGGAAGCCTGAGAACAGGACACATATGTATATTTTCCTTAAAGTCCCTTGCACACAGACCATTTTCACCTCAGAATGTTTTGGACTTTTCTAGACATCACAATTTGTTTATCTAGTAGCTTGCAATGGTTCTCTTGTCCAGAGCTTGTCCTGTTCCTTCCTGCTGCACGGGTAGTTGCACCTCCTGCAAGAGCCAACACTCCCTTTGGCTTGCTATGAGCCCTGATCCTATTTGCTTTATTTCATGGTTCCTAGGCCACCTTTTGAAGATGCTCTGGACAGCTGATCCCTCTCAAGTCACTTCTGATAGATGAGTGTCTTTAATGGCTCAAAACCTAGATCCTCCAAGAGCATTGGTCTGCATCAAGCTGACACTGCTTATGGCTATTTGAGAAGAGTGTGGTTGCCCACATGCAGTGTTTTGCCATCAAAGGCCATGTTCATCTTGGGAGAATTAGTTGAGAGACAGAAGTGGTTTAGTCCATAACGAAGCCTGTGCTGCAGAACTGGCCTGTTTGCGCACAGCAGATCTCTCAGTGACATCCAAAGTCATCAAGACAAGAGCACAAGCACAGTGAGACTGTCCTACACCCTGAACCTGCCCAAAGCCACAGGACTTGCTGCTGAGGAGAGCAGTTGGTCAAGGGCATGCCACAGCCCATAAGGAACATGTTCAACCCATGCCTGGACACAGGGCTAGCTGAAAAAAAGAGGATTTTTCCAGGATTCCAGTGTATCTCCTGATATGTCTGGTTGGGAAGGAGTACGTTTGGGAGATGCTTTCAACCCTCTCTGTTGCACATTTCCTTCTTGGCTTGCTGCTCACCAGCCTGTCCTCACAGGAAGTTTCTGCTTTGCTAAAATTGATGCATGGCTGCCTCCAGGCAAATACCTCCAGTTTCCTAGGTACTGGAGGGTTTTTCATTCACATCTCAAATCTAGGCCAAATTAAGGCCAAATCTGTGCTCAGATAGGTGTTCTTCCACTCCTTTGAGTTTCCATTCAAAGATAGTCCATTGTACATAATTTATTTTTTTCTTTATCTTCTGCCCTTCTCAAGCATCCACCAAAAATGGATCATGATCCATGCATAATGATCATGCAGCTGCAAGAATACAGGGATTGTGGAGTGGGCAGTGAGAGAATACTCTGCCATTACTTACTACTTATTCTCAGCAATGGAGAATACTTCACAGAATGACTCAGTGAACTATTACCTCACATTTCTCATGTGAGCAGCATCAGGGAAAGGCTAGAACAGCAGCAGCCCTTACCTTCCCCTGCCCCCAAAGGCAAATGAACCATTAATGGTGCAGTAAAGCAGGAGAGCAAAGGTGTGTTTGCTGCACAAGGCTGGTCTCATAAAACTGAACTTTGCCCAAGACTGAACAAAATTGTAAGAAAGTCACAGTCAACAATTAAGGACTTGTTTTTTATAAGGAAAAAATATTTATGACCTTCATCTGGAATTTTATAAAGTTTTAATTTTGTTGCACAACATCCATTCCTTTCATGCTTTGGCAGGAGAGATGTCAGGGCATTAGGATAGATGCAATAACCACATTTTTTTTATGCTTACTTGTTACTGAACTACCTTTTCCTCTTTAAAGTGTTTTATGGTCAAGTTACTCTATTTGCATAATTACTGCCACATCACCAGTCAATCAATTTTATGTGTTTCTCTCCTAAACCAATCTAAAATACGATATGTATATAAAAACATCAGCCATGATTATACAGACTTCATATTTATTATTGCTTCAGGTCAAAGATATATGATAAAATTACCCTCTGTTATTTCCTCCTCCCTTCCCACTTCTTTAATGCACAACTCTGAACACTTCCTTTAGTATTGTTTATCAGCAATTTTATTTTCTCTGAATGGGAGACAAAAGAAAATAAGTAATGGAGCTAGTCAAAACAAAGCAAGTAACTACCACAGGCAGCTATGAAGATTGCTCATTTTTACAAGCATGTGGAATCACAAGCAAATGTACACATTGATAGACTTGTCACACAGATATCTGCAGGAAAGACAAAAGCATTCCCGCTTTCTGGCTAAATTCCAGACTGGAAAATAAGTGGTTCCAATGGAACCTGGGCTCCTGTGACAGCTGAAACTTGGTGGTTCTATTTCACATCTTGGTGAAATAATAAAACCAAGAGAACCTGACCTCAAGTTAGATGACATGACTGACATAAGTGTCATCAGAAGCCAAAATGAACACATTCCTTTCTGCATTTTACATGCCAGTTACAGTGTTACACAATTTGTTGCTGTTGTAAGTTATACCGGCTGAATCAGTCCATGTACAGGGAGAAAATTCAGAGATACTAGAAATGATTTATAATGAGAAGAAGTACTTGATTTCTTCATGGCAGGAGTTAGCTTCCAGTTATGAATTACCATAGAATAAACAATCTGATATGTTCTTCAAAAATTTTTTGCTGATCCTTGCTAATCTTCCATCCAAGGTACACCACAACAGACTTGACTTTTCATCCTTCTTCCTGTGGACTTACAGGAGTGTAAAAATCACTTCTGAACATTTGAAGGAAAAATGAAAAACTAGCTTGTTTCCTACAAAAAGTAAAATATAACAGTAAGCATACTTATCAAAATTCTCGGCTCCAGAAGATCCCAAACAGAGCCAAAAAATATGTAATATCTCACTTCTGCTGACGACTAATTTATCTTGTTCTCCTCAGTGTCCAAAGTATCAGTGCTGTGTTTTTGTGTTTAGATTCAAATTCTAATGGATCAGAGCATAGCAGTTTGAAGTAAATGGCAAAATTCCCACTTATTTTCATGAAACAAGAATTTACATCTGCTTCAATAAAAGGTTTCTTGGTTCTCACTACCCTGGTCTGGGCGGTGTAATCCTCTGTTTCTATGTGCTCTAATTCAGCTCATTGTTGATTCAAACTCTGCTGTTTGTGTGCTGCTAGGAAATAATCCACTGTGCTTTAAATTGGAAAACTCTAGAAGTGACTGGAAGGTGAGCTGATTGCTATTTGTGGTTTTAAAGTAAGTTCTTCATTGCCGACGAAACTTTTATAGGCAAATAGCGGTTTCTTTCAAGCAGCTTTTGTGGCAGTTGTTGACAGCTTCCTTCAGAAAAGCCAAGCCTCACCACTGTACAAATAATGTGTTCAGTCTTATCCTGACAGGGACAACATTATCAACAAGCTCCTGTTTTCTGCTTGATAAAAAAAAGCTTAATAAAGCAGTCTTTGTAAAAAACATACCGGGACAAAAGCAGCATGCAAGCAAAGAGAAGGTAGATCATTTGATGAATTCATGCTGGGTGAAAATCTGGGGTAGATGCTTGTAGGTAGATGTTGATCTAGGGATGGCCCTGTTTGAGCTAAGGGATTGGACCATGTGACCTCCAAAGGTCCTGTTTTGGTTTGGCCCCGGCCAGCAACTAAGCACCACACAGGTGCTCACTCACTTTCCACCCATCAGGACAAGCAGGAAGAGAATTGGAAGGGTAAAAGTGAAAAAACTTGTGGGTTGAGATAAAAGCAACTTAACAATATTACTACTACTAATAATATAACAACAATAATAGCAATCAAACACTGAAAAGGAAGATAAATTAAAAAAAAGAAAAGAGCAAAATAAACCACAAAAAAGACATCATGCAAATGAAAAACAGCTGCTCACCACCAACCAATTGAGCAGCCAGCCTCCAAGCAGCTGCCTCTGGTCAACTTTATCCCCAGCTCTATAAGTTGATACCATACTATCTATGATATCCCTCTGGTCAGCTGTGGTCAGCTGTCCAGGCTGTGTCCCCTCCCAGCTTCTTGTGCACCCCCAGTCTCCTCAGTGGTGGGGTGAGGAGGAGAAAAGGCCCTGAGGCTATGTAAGTGCTGCTTGGCAATAACAGAGACATCCCTCAATTATCAACTCCATTTCCAGCACAAATCCAAACTGCAGGCCCCTATTAGCTACTATGAAGAAAATGAACCCCACCTCAAAACCTTGGTTGCTTCCAACTTCTGCTATTCTGTGATTCTGCAAGTACTTGATCCAGGACAAATCACTACCTTCCCAGTTGAGCCATATGTTTTTGCCTCTTCTCCAAGGAGTGTTTCCTACCACCTACCAAACCTGTCAGTGTTTCCAGTGGTTTCACAGCCCTACCTGTATCCTGACAATGTGCTCTCATGGTTGTCCCTGAAAGGCTGGGGCATCATACACCTCTGTGCACATATAGCAGTGTTCAAACATAACAAACGTGTAATGCAAAGAGTAAACTGTCTTGCCAGTCTTTTCCAAGCATAACACAAGTTCCTCTGCTCTGTTGAGCCAGATTCTCTTAGGCTCCAGGGTGCTTTTTTGGAGTACTCTTTCTGGAGAGCTAAGCAAGAAACTGCATTAAGAGGCTGTAACTCTGCACTTCTCAGAGCTGTGGGCTTGGTCTCCTCAGGAGAGAATCCTTCATTCAGGAATTCACTTCCCCCTTCCTGTGAGAAACTCTGAGTTTGTTGACTTTCCCAACACATTGCACAGGCTATCTATTTACTCAGGCTTTTTCTGAACGGGTGGGTTTCGTGTGGAGGATCTTTGACATTTCCTTGTGCTTGCATTTCTTTGAAAGACATCCCTTTGAATGCTTACAAGTTTCCAGGCTTAACTACTTGTCCCTTATGACTCCTAAAACTCTTAGATGCACTAAGATAAAAAAAAAAAATAAATTACTTTCCTCCCCACACAAGTTTCTGTACCAGTTCTTTAGCAATTAAGGGAGGAAACCAGACTTCCTTCTTCTCAGTGATGCCAGACGTTGCCGTCCAGTCCTTGGCAGTGCCGGTGCAGGAAGTGTCCCTCATCCTCAGGCACTCACATCCTTGCAGTCTGAGGAGAAGCTGGCAGATGAGTGCAGCAGGACCAGCCTTACCAACAGGAACAATCTCCTGTGGAGCACTTTGGAGATCAAAAGGATGTGCTGTTATTAGCTGGGCTCTCCACCAGCTGCAGCAGGACAACAGGGGCCAAAGCAGCACCAATCCTCCTGCCCAGGGAGTGGGGGGAGGAAGGATGAAGGGAGCAGGGAAAGGGAGAGTTTTGGACTGAGTTGATAGCAGAATAAAATATTTTTCAAGTTGTAAATCTATTAGATAAACTAATCTCAGGCTTTATGAGATTCCAGATGAAATGCAGGAATATGCCAAGCTTCTCATTTTTATTTCCAAATGTTGAGTTAATTTGGATCCAATCTGAGCCAAATTTTGCCTTAGTGTAAGCAGGTGCAACTCCACTGGATTGAACAGAGTTACACCCATTTACAACAGGAATGGATTTATCCTGAAGTGATTTAAATAGGGCAGAAAAGAGCACACATGTTTCCAGTGTTTCATCTTTGAACCATGAGATATATAAATTGAAGGAAAAAAAGTGTTCTCAGTCTGTCTCACAGAAATTTGTGGCCTAGTGGAAGGCTTTATTTAAGCACAAGAGCTTACTATCTTTCCTTCTTTTGTTCATTTGTTGCCCCTTTCACCCACTGTCTTTTCTTCCCCATCCTTGCTTTTAATCCTGTAATTCATCTGGTATACTTTTTTGCAAAAGGCATACCACAATTGTGAATGAGGATTTTATTTTTGAATTCACGTTTCCTAGATGCCCTCTCATTTCCTTCAGATTTCAGTCTAATTAGATACTGAAATAATAACTAATTTGTAATTTTCACTGCAATTTTTGTGGGCACAGTGGTTTTCCTGTTCTCTGTATTATTTAAAATAGAAAACAAACTGTAATATTGGGAAATACAAGCCTCCCACCAAACCCAGTGACTGTTACTTGCTTCCCTGCTCATTTAATAGTAAGGCTGTACATAGAAAGCAATCTTATGTGTAGAAGATAATAAATAATACATTGATTTGACACCCCTTCTTCTAAGATAGATAATAGGTATATGACCACAGATAGAGTGAAAAACAGTGTAGATACAACTGTTTCCTTGAAGTTTTTGGGGAGGGAGGAGGTATCTGTTGACTAATTATCTCCATTTTGAAGTTGTTTTGTCTGTCTCCTGCTCTGCATTTTCTCATCCACAACACACTGGCCACTCACTGAACAGCTTGGCCCTTTGGCACAGGGGAGAAGCAGGATAGCAAGATGGTTGGATGGCTGGATGGTTGGACAACTGGATGGTTGGATGGCTGGATGGTTGGATGGCTGGATGGCTGGATGGTTGGATGTTTGGATGTTTGGATGTTTGGATGGCAGGACAGCAAGTGCTGCCCAAGGTGTGCAGGAGGGCCTCAGCTCCTGTGTGGTTCTCACAGATCCAGCAGCAGCTCTGGGGGGCAACTCTGGCTGCTTCTGGAGATTGGTACCAGCTGGCTTTTATTCTCCAACCCAGACATTCACGGCTCACAACCTCTGACTCTTGCTCCGTGCCCCCTGGGTGCGTGCAGGACGGCTGTGTGTTATCCACTTCCTTCCTCCATTGCCCCCTGCCACAACACAGCCAAGGGAGCCCCACGGTCCCATTAAGGAAGGAAGCCACTAACCTGCTGCCCTCTGCCTTTGTGGGAAACACTCTCTGAGCCTTAAATGGCTTCTTTCGTGCAAGGGGGTAATGAAAACAGAAATCCATGCATTAGGTTGCCTCTTTGTGCCCGGTAGCATGTTCTGACCAGAAGGTCAGCTATTATTCGCATGAGTAACCATTTTTCCCATTTCAGCATGTCTGTCAGGAGCACATAAATGTTCAGCATCACAGCCAGGGTGCCAGCATGGGTGCACCTTGGGACAAACACCCATGTGCTTCAACACCAGGACAATTACCCCAGGCAGGTCTTTGACCAGTCCTTGGCTCAGCACTTCACCAACACTGATGAAGATGCAACTGGGCCTGAGCAAAAGCTCTGAGTTTACCCAGAGAAAAGAGAAAGATTCACTGTCCCATGGGGATGGAGGGCTGTGTGAGCTGAGACACTTTCTCTGCTCGGAGGTCTCCTGTGGCTCCGCTGACCCAGGCACTGCAAGCCTGGCCACTGGCACCAAGGCTGGCCACTCCAGTCCTTCCCACTCCTCCAGACAGCACAGCTGTCTAGTGATCTGGCTGGGTGAGAGTCAATCTTCAGAGCTTTCAGCGGACACTTGCTGTTAAGCAGTGAATCCTTAACAGATAGGAAAATATGAACCTTCATAAAGATGCATATGAGAACATCTTGTGGGCTTTCCCATATGACAAGATACTCTTTTCGCACTGTAAATCCAGTAATTTATTGCCCTTAAATTTCAAGTGATCCAGACAAAGCAATATAGATAAAGGTTTCAGTGTCCCTGAACTCACAGCAGCCTTTTTAGCAACAATAGCAGCTTTGGCTGCAGAAAGTACTTTAGGTTCAGGCCTGGAGGATGTTGAGCCTCATCTTGCACTTCCCCTTCAGCCATCCCTTTTGTTACTCAGGTTAATATTCTTGGCCAGAGCAGCCCATGCTGAAGGAAAAGGAACAAACATTTAGTCTTTTAAATCATCAGCCCTATAGTTGCTTTTTCTCTACTGCTGCAAAAATTTTACCTAGTCTGTGTTCACCATAGGACTTAAAAGGATTACTATGTCAGGCACAAATGGATCTTACTGGACTTCAGTAAGACAAATCTGTGCAAATGTCATATCAAAACAGTGGTTAAAATGAAGGAAAATAGAAATAAACCCCAATAGTTATACAATTTCTGGGTTTTCTTACCATAAATTTATTACATTTGAAATAATAAAAACTTGCAAGGGGCTGGTCAGGTATTCAGAATATGATACTTATCTGCTATCAAACTCCTTCAGGGTAAGTCTTCTTTAGAGGGTTGGTTGTTGGTTTTGGGGTTTGGTGGTGATTTTTTGTTGTTTTTGTTTGGTTTTGGGGGTTTTTTTGGTGTTTTTGTTTTTGTTTTTTTTCTGCTGAGTAGTACATAGAGACCTCAGCTGCATCATTGTTTGAAGGCTAATACAAGTCATGGTAAATCCTTCCCACTTGGAATGTTAAAATGGATTTGACAGGCAATGGTCCAGGCTCACTTCCATCTGTGACACTCTCAAATGATTCATCATCTTGAACATGAAAGTAACTTGATGATGTTATGACTTACCCCTAGATAAGACAGCCAGTTCATCTGAAAGCAATTGCTCCAACTGACTGTCATGCAGATGCCTCGTAAGTGACACTGGGCATTTGCTTATGCATTTTAATATTTTCTGTGTGTTTTTTTACAGGCAGTGGTATCTCAGACCCGGGCAGGATGCTGATGTGGAGGAGCATACAGCGTCTGCAACACTACCACACAATATCCTTAGTTAAGTCACTAGCCTTACTGCTCCATTTATTTTTCAGCCTAATAAAGCTTAGTAATTCCCAACTTCCACTGATTTTGGGTAAGTTATATAATATAATTTCTTATCAAGTTGTAGTTTCCATTTATATTAATTCTTCTAGGAGGCTCAGTAGAATAAACTAATAGTCCGACACACCTTGATTCCTACCTACAACTCAATGCTTCAGCAGCACTGCTTTGGCCAGGAGGCTGGGCCAGGCAGCCTCCAGGGCTCCCTTCTAGCTGGTATGACTGTGTCAGTCTAAAATGTGACTCTCTTAAAACATACATGTGCTTTTGGCACTATGCAGATCTTTTCTGAAACCTGTGTGGGTTTGGCTTTGCACAGCTATCAATATTTTTATGTCAGTCACATTAACCCTCCCCTTCAAAATTTAAACCCATTTAATCCCAGTTTGGTGCTTGCAAAGAAATGCCTCCTTTAACATCTTCTAAATGGCTCATGCTTTTACTTCAGTCACTGCTGCCCCTGTAACTTTGAGGTAAAACCCTGTCAGCCCTGAACTAAAAATGCATTTGTTTGTTTTCATGTCAATAATGCTCGATTCTCTCAGAGACAGGTGGGCTTTGGGGTGTCTGTGGTTCTTAATCAGTATCTACTTAGTATCTAGTGACTGGGAAGAGACTCATGGTTTAGGCAGGCAGTGGGCACAGTGTCTGTCCAGAACATTTGAAAGGCAGTTTTGATACCTACCACTACACACACGTGCTGCCTTCTTCATTCAGACCATGCTTTATATGCAGAGCAATGCTGTCCATTTCCTGTGAACATGTGCAAAGCCTGTGGCTGGATTTTCTTCCCTTTAAACTCAGCCAAAAAGAGCAGTTTTCACTTTGCAAGTGTTGTCCAGCTGATGGGCACAGGCATTACAAGGAATGCCTCCCAAAGCAAAGTGTTTGCTGCAGGCTCTGGGGCGTGTGCTAAAAGAGTGATGAATTCCCATTTCCTTTGAGAGAGAACAGGACAAACTCTGTTTTTAAAAGTACTCAGATCCGTTAAATATGTGCACAGAAATTCCATTTCCTCATAAATAGATACTGATAAATCAGTAGTACACAGGCACCAGTTCTGATACTCCGATAGAGTTGCCACAAATTAAAGAGGAATTTAATCTCATATTTTCATAGATCTAATCTATCCCATTCCTCTAGTTGCTTTGAAATATCCAGTTACATCTGACTTAATAAAATTAGCAGACATTTATTACCATCATTAGTGGTTCAGGTTGAAATCAGCTGTGAAATTGTGTGCACATTAACTTGCAGAGAACTGAGCAAGCCAGAAACCCTGGGAACAGAGTTTCTAAATGGCTGCAGAACTCTCTTAATGGATATCGAGCTACGGACAATTATGGCTGGCCTGGGCTGTGGGGCAAGGAAAGGCACAAGAGAAATGCTCAGTCCTCTTTCCCAGGCCCTTTCTTGTGTCTCTGCCCAGAGCTGAACCACCTCCCATCTTGCATTGGAGAGAAGTTGTCAGGGAGGGATCAAACTTTGTTACGTAAAACTGGGTTGTTAATTCTTCAGGTAAGAAGGTAAATATAAAAGACAGATTAAGATGCTGTTTTCATTGTAAGTACAAGTTTATCAAGAAAAATTCTGAAAAAGGGAGAACAGGAAAAGATCTCATTTTCTCACACCTTTCAAGACAGCCAATGAGGCTGAACCATTTGTGAGATCTTAAAAAGGGTATTATTCCACAGCATCACTCAGCTGCCAGGTATCATACTTAGTCGTTATCAGTGGCTAAAATTCCAGAGCACAGTCTTATTGTGGCTGTGCTTCCATCCTTCATAATTTACCCATTAAGCTGTGGTCTCATTAAGCAATGTAAATAGTTAATTATTTTTAGTCAAGCAATGTAACATGGCAATAAAATTTTCCAAAAGAGACCTGTTTTAAAGGTCGATGACCTCGTATAAATTGCTAAGTGCCAATAAATATCTTTCAGCACATATAGAACAATATTTGTATGCTTATGGACAGAGTTATAGAGTTTAGCTTGCTCAAGACAATTAAAGATCTCATGCTTATAGCTGCACAATAAATGTCACCAATGCAACCCATAAAACTATGCCCATTCAGACTTGATTTTTTCTGAAAAAGCGTTGTTGGTCTTGAAATTTGAAAACCATTGTGAAAACAGAAAGGTTTTCATGTAAAGAAAAAACTGGCAATTGTCTTAGTAAAATTTGGTTTTCTTTTTCCTTCCCTGAAACATAAATCCTGAATCACTGAGCTTTACACTTTCCCAAACAGAAACAACACTGAAATAAGCATTTTTCAGTTTTGAACTCCTGGAAGTAAGCTATTATGTGACTTCTTACTAAACTAGAAACACAGAGGAAATTTCTAACTTAAGTTTTCTCACATACTAATATAACCTCTTGGACAGGTATTACCTTTCTGTAAGATGCATCCATAGCTGCTACCTATTGTGCCACCAACTGAAATGTGAGAGGAAATACATCAAATGCTCTTTCTCAGGGACTTTCCAGCGTCATCCTCTGGATGCACACCTGTTAGGTGATCAGCATGTCAGGTCTTTATGAATGGAGGAGAACGTATGCAGAATTATCTCACTGGTATTCCACATGCAATTTCAAAGCTAAACAATGCTTGTCTTTTATATATGATTCATCTCCTAGGAATTCATGCCTTCATGACACCTTCTCTAAAACAGGAAATAAATATGTGTTGCTAAGTTACTTTCATGCTTTGAAAAATCCCACTGCCATTTCTATTGTCCAGTTTCTGCTCTGAAGGCTGTGCTCCCTCACAGGGATTTTTTTTATCCTTCCATAATGAATACTTGCTCTTTTTACCTTTGTCTGAGTTTCTGGTGAAGGTAAAGCCACAGATTCCCTGCATGTTTTCCCTCTTAGACCTGTACCAATTGTGCCTCATATTGTACCACTTTGCTGGGAAGTGCCTACAAGATGCAGACAAAAATTCTCCAGGCACAGACAAAACTCCTCTGGGCAGCGAGGCATCAAGCCAGCGCTGGTGACCTTATACTCCTTGCTGGAGCACTCTCTCAAGAACATGTCTATGTCTGGGCTGGGACACTTGATGCTCCAGCCAAGGCCAGTGCTTTTGCCTAGCAGCTGAAGTAATCTGCTTCTCAAGGATCTACTCCCCCATCTTTCCATCTTCAATTTGATTGCACATAAACTTTATACAGTATGCAGTTTATACAGAGTTACTTCCCATCTGTATCCCTTAAGAGCAGCTGTATTAAGGTTAACTAGCTTAGGAGTCATAAATAGGAATGGCTAATGTGATTGTACAAGCTTCCCCCCAGATCCTGGTCAATATTGTAACTTCGACCTGTAATGCACTCTCCCTGCAATTCCAGCACTGGGCGTCTCTTAAGCAAATACAGCTAATCACTTCAACAGGTTGCTGACTTTTATGAATTGAATTGCATAGCAAATAGCTGTGACAGTGTGTACAACATTGCCAGACAAGAAAACAACATCATTATGTAGGGAAGAATGTTCCCTAACTCAAGAGAAGAGAGAAAAAATGTTTTATGCTACTTCTTATAAAAGAAGGGTGCTACTTGGGGTTGCTACCTGGGGGAGATGGTGTGGGGGTGTGGAAGGGAGGTTTTTGTTGAGTTTTTTGTGGCATGTGTCTGGGAAGCTGGTACTGAAATGGTGGGACAGACACACAGAATGTACATACACAGATTCTGTCTCTCTATTTTCCAGTCTGGGGATTTGATGCTGAATAACGTGTGATGGTGCAGTTAAGTGAAGGCAGATAAGAAACAAATCATGCAAGATACTCGGCCACCTCTGCAGGGACGGAGATGAGACTGTTCTGAGCAAACTAAATGCATGCTGAGATAGTGACTTTCTCCCAGGATCCACATGGGTTTCAGCTGCCTCCCCCTCACATTAGTTTCCTCCACTTCTGCCCGAGGCTCAGGGTGCCTTTGCCCCTGATACCCCAGACAGGCTTTAACAGCCAAGCTAATTACCCCAGTAAATGAAACATCTTATTTCATCAATTCTATTTCTGGAAATCTTCTCCCACTTCCACTTTCCACCTCTTGCCCCATTTAATTTCAGTGACTTCAACTTTGTCACACCTGAAATATATTTGGCCACATCTTTCTTGCAAGGTGCAGACTGAATTTGCCATATAATAATTTAATTTTCTGAAGGCTTTGACATAATTAGCCAGGCCAGCCAGCTAAGCTGTAGATTGCTTTATGCTGTACATTCAAAGAGCATTCAGGGCAGTTGGAATACTCTGGAAATAATTTCCCTGCAATTTTCAGCAGTCTAATACAAATTCTTGGTGAGACGGCACATTAGTCACATATTACACAACATGTCTGTCTCTAATAACTTATAGCAAATTTCGGTTGTACTAAAAATAGTAGTTACAGCCCTCATTAATTATAAGGATGTTGGATAGTAAATTGCTACAAAAAGCTTTCATGCCAGGAACTGCAGCTCCCATATTTGTATTTGATGTCTGTATTACGAGACAAATAATGTTTCCTCTTCTAAAACCACACACCCTGGCCAGAATATCTGGCAAAACTCCCCTGAAGAAAATAGGAGACAGACTTTGGAGGACTCAAAGCTCCAGGACTTGCCCTGGTTTTCTGTCACTGGCTTTAGCAAGCCCATGTAGCTGGATGCGTGGGGTTGCTGGTGGCCTTAGCAAGAAAGATCCTGACAGTGCTGTAGAGAGCATGACTCTGCAGGGAATCCATTGCTTTCAGGAGGTTATTTTCAGCATGTGGGACAAAGGTCATTATAATTGGCAGCACTGCAGTGAGGTTAAAGTAGCAATCTTCAGGAGAATTGTGTTTGGAAATCTGTTTGCATCCAGTGGGAACACAGACAAGTGTTGAGAGAGATGATGTTAGTTTACAGAAAAGTGACTGGTGTGAAAAAAGTCATATGGCAAGGACAATCACATTCCTAGAAATAAAGTTATACACCCAGAGGGGTCTAAACTGACCTAAGACAGACCTTGGCCACCTTGTCTTCTCACAAGTTGGAAAACAAATCAAGTCAATAATATTGGGTTTGTCTAGCTCCATGAAGCATCTTGGCAGAGAGCTGGATGAGCACCTCCTGCTTGTGTGAGGCCAAGGCTGGGGCCAGGCAGAAGGGCAGCATATCACAGCCCTGATGCCCTCCCTGAAGCTGGTGAGACCTGCCCACCCTTTCTCTGCAGTGAAACCTCCTGGGCAGATGGCAGCACAAATCCCTCATCAAATACACCCAGGGTAAAGTCCAGCAGCAGACAAACAGCAGGGGATCCTTTTTCTCCTGTAGAAACTCAGAATGAAGTGGTGGTACTTGTTTCCCCCAGGATGTAATTCTACAATTAGAACTGAGGGATGAATTCTACAGGTCTGGGGAGGGGTTAGAGAAAATCTATGCTGCTCCCTGTGCACCATCCCTGTTGGTGACAGGCCAGGGTATTTCTGGTGGGATAGCTCAGACACTGCCCTGCTCATTGACACCTCCTTATTCATTCTGGCTCAGTCAAGTAAATTGCGCACAAAAATTCAGTGGCTCCTTTTTCTGCTTAATTCAGCTTCTTCCTATGTCTCATGACACAGGGAATTTTGGAGATGAGGAGGGTTCCCCTGCAGCAGTTATATACAAAAACCACCAAACCCTAACCTAATATTATTACATATAATTTCCTTGCTAAAATACTATAGTATAAGCTGGTAAAATAAGGCACCCCACGCTTATTATGGTCACAGGCCAGATCCCAAAAACTCTCTCGCTGCATTATTCTTTGTCTGAGATTTGATGGATTTTTCTCAATGTATTGGGGATTTTGGTTTTGTTTGGTATTGTCACCTAAGTATAGTAGTTACAGAATGCAGAATTTATTTCCATTATTTCCTTTCTTTTCCTTTTTTATTTCCTTTGAGAAGGCCAGTAAAATCAAAACTCTTCCCAGGAAATTTATCTTTTTGTCTTCAAAACCCAGAGGTCTCCTATATTAAAACAGGCTAAGCATTTGCAAAACAAGATATTTTCAGACATTTTCTTCATTGAAAGTAGTCAGAAAGCACAGCTCTGTCTCAACATGTGATGCAGAAAAGACATTCCAAAACCCACATCACATAAACCCTTCAGTTAATTTGCTGGGACATAACAGCAACAGGACACATTCATGAGACATCCAAACCTGCCTCATTAGTTCTGAACTCTTCAATCCCTCAACCCTTTTAAATGCCAGGACCCAGCTGAGAGTTGGGCACCGTGAAGCTTTCCAGCAGCAAGCAGAGCTGAGCTCCTCCTTCTCCTTACCTGGGCACAGGGAACATTCCCAGACTCTCTCCAGCGGTGGCAACTGTGAGTAGAGTAGCTTCGAGGAGAATTCCTCAAAAAAACCCACTCAAGGACCACTTTGGCTCCTGGGTCTCCTGCTGCATCAGTGACTGAGGAGCATTGCAAAACCAGTGCAGCATGAAGGCAAAGGATCTGGTGAAATCTGTCAGATCTGGGCCTTGCAAATAGGCAGGAGGAGGGCTAGGTCCTGTCCTGCAGCATCACACTTCGTTAGATGGGTGCTACCAGCATTAAAAGCAGGGAGTATATGATGAAGGAGATTCCAGGCTTCCTGAAAAACACTTCCCAGAGGAAACTGAGTGCTCCCAAGAGCCAGCAAACAGGTGTTTGCTTTCTCTTTTCTGCAGCCTAGTACCAGCGTCCTGGATAACACATGGGAAGCTACTTCCCTTTTTTGTTCTTCCAAGATTGACCAGATTAGTCTCCTCATCCAACATGCTGAACAAAAGTAATTTGTGTAACAATTCTTGGGGCCAGCATTTACTCATCCTAAGCTGTTAACCCTGACCCTACTGGATCTGCATCCCAACCTGAGAATCCTGCACAGGCTGGTAACAAATGCAAATCATATTGTCAGATCATGTTCTTCACAATTGCAGCTATTTTCATGCCTTCTGTGCTTTTTGTCACTGTCACAGGACTTCAGTGCACTCTTTCCTGGTTCTGCCTTGGACACAAGGTGCCTTAAATTTTTTAACATAGGAATCCAATGAGATGTAATCTGAAAAAGGAATACAAGGGTTCCTGCTTGCACCAAGGGAAAATAGCTTAGTGATCCTTAGTGAAAATGTCCCTTCTGACACGGCCCTACCCATTTTTGTGCAGTAATGAGCCCTTTTTCTCCCCAGATGAGCAGAGCAGGGAGGGTACTAAAGAGGCAAGTCACCAGAAGAATGTAGAGAAGTCCCCAAAGAGCTGTGGGCTGGAAATCAGGCAGAAGATATCTTGTAGCATTGTTTGTGTGGCTGCTGGGTTTCCCTTCACTCCAGGGCTTGTGGAGGCTTTTCATTTTGCAAAAATCAGCATGGAGCATCTGGGGTACTGGCCATACCATTTCGTAGTCCCTGAAATAAAAAAAAAGCTCCATAGAACCTATTTATGTTGATCCTTTAGCTAACAGAAATAATGAATTGTGATTTATTTATATCCTTGTCATAAGATGACCACTGCCTCTTCCCAGGCAGCAAGTTATAAAAGAGTCATACAGCAATTTGTTGGCATTTAGCAGAGCAAAGTAAGTCAGTTCCAAGTTGATGATGCTAAACTATCATTGAAACGAGATCAAAATCATTATGGCCAAGACATTGCCAAGTCATGTTGTTATGCTGAAGTGGCATCTCCAAAACAAACAAAGAAATCTCAAGCTTTTAAGCCCGAAATTGTGAGATGGAAAACATGTACTCAGCTGCAAGAGACCCATAACTGAAGAGCTGCAGGCACCCAGCTTCAGCAGGTCCCTGTAGGGTTAGCAGCACCTTATCACTGACCCTAAGACAGATATCTAAACTCCCTGGGTGGCAGGGAGGTGGTGGATTAAGTTTTGGATCCGCCTTGTGCTAGTGCTTTCTGCCCACAGGCATCTTCCAGGCCAGCATGAAGGTATTTCTGGGCTGCACTTTGGAAGTATATCCCTCATGATATGTTCAGTTTTAACCCCTAATTCTGCATTCTGGGTTCTGTCACTATTACTCATTACATGTACTTGTGGGCACCCAGGTCTGGGTGTTTGCCAAGGTTTCCTAATTGCATTGATTGAATGCTATCCCATGAATGCATGTTTTTAAAAAACTTCATTCAGTGAGTTTTGTATCTCTCCTTTATTGACTTTTTGTAAATGATCTCCTGGCAGGCAAAACAACACCTTGTAAGCCCATATTGCAGTTCATTCACACAGCAGTTCACGTGTTATCCCAGTGAGCCCTTGGGGGGTATGGAAATCCAGTGGAGTAGGATGCTGGGAAACTGTCCTTTATTCACTGTTAACTTCAGCCAGGGTGAGGCAGTTGGAGAGGCTGGAGACAAGTCTTGTGACATGTGCAGAACATTCCCTGCTGCTTGCTGGAAGAAATCTGCTCTTACTAGAAGGAGTAAGGATTCCTGACTGATGGAAGAACATGACTCTGCTCTCTGCTGAACTTTCAGCAATGCAATTGGTCTGCTCTAGAGTCAAAAATAAGTATTTTAGAAGTGGTCTGAGACATACATTTCTTATTATCACCTTATGCTACACCAGGAACTGTGGACTAACTTTCTGCCTTGCTTTGTCCTCTTCAATCTGATTTCCCTGAGAAACTAAGGGACTTATGATGCCTGTTTCCATTTGCCCCATCTATCAGACTTACATCAGTTAAAACCATTTAAAGCTATTAAAGTTTCTGCTTTTGCCATAACAAACAGCTTACTTCATGGGCTCATTCATGGAAACTAAATTAATTTTAGAGGCTAATAATGACAGATAGAGTGTGTGTTATTTTTACTGAAGGAAAGATGTCAAATTCTAGGCTTACTGGTGGTGCTTACATCTGAGCTGAGCTGAGCCTGGGCCACAGCCACTGTATGCTGGTGAGGTTCCTCTGATGCCATGCCAGGTTTTCCCCAAGGGAAATTGGTTCGTCTTTTTAGGTAGGAGCATCTGCCTAGTGTGCTATTTATAATATATTTCTTTCACAGAATGTCATTTAGAGCTAAAACTGCATTCAGAAATGCAATGAGTGAAATTAATATATTTCTGAAAATACTTTAAATTATTTGGAAACAATAAAAATGTGAGTAAAAGGATCCTTGAATACATTAATGAAATTAAGTTGGCATAAATAAGACCACATAAAAATTCACTGGTTTCAGTGGCATTCTGGTTTCAGTGGCATTTCGACTCTGATATTGATATTGGTATAAGCAAGAACAGGAGTTTTCCAAAGTTTGTAAGGACACCATGCATAAAACTTAATGCTTTTCAGACATTTTAGTTACGTATAGTTGTCTGAATTCTTCTTTTATAATGGCCAAGCCATTAAAAGGAGACCTTTCCTACCCCTCTAGCATGTAGCAGCATTAATAAATCAAGTGATTTCTTGCTGGCCAAAGCAAGCTGGCCTGAAAAAAAAAGTGTGTAATATGCAGGTTATATAGCTGTGATCTTCTTTACACTAATAATGTGCTTCTTTATACTGCATATGTATTAGTTGTTTAAAGACAACATAAAATTAATATTCTTTTAGAAGACAGCTTATGGTTGAAAAAATGTAGCAATAGCCATGCGTGTAATATGGTTTAACAATCTTAAATATTCCAGACAGGAAAAGTTTTTTGTCAAAGTCTCTGACAGTTTAAACTTTAAAGCTTCAGCAAAACTTTTAAACTTTTAAACTTTGAACCTGTTTGAACTTCATTTGATTTATGAATTATTAAATGTACCACTGAAATTCACCGTCTTTATTTTCATCTAGTAAAGATTTTTGTTTAAAAGCTACAGATGAAGAGTGGGAACTAAGGAAATGCAGCCTGAGGAGATTATGGCCCTGTTTTATCAGAACAGCATTCCTCTCAGCTGTATAAAACAAAACCCCAGTAAAATATTTAGAAGTGGGAGAGATAAAGGGCTGAAACTGGTATATACAAAAGGGTGGGGAAAATGAATGCTAAACTCGAAAGCTGGATTAGGCAAGATTTGGAAAATGAGATACCTCCAAATTAATTATTTAACTCTTCCTCCACGTCCTGATCCATTTTTCTATGTCAGGATTAAGAGAAGGGCAGCACCAGGTTAACAGTGTCTTTAACATGAAGTTGAGGGCAGTGGGAAGGAGGAAGGCATTACTTCAGCGCGTTGCTCTGGAGGAAACAAATCTCTGGAAAGGGAAATGCCCTGAATGGCTCCCAGCGTCCCGGGCTGGAGTGCTGGCTGTAATTTATGTTCTGGCTGACAGGGAACCTACCTAAATCACAGCCCTGACACCACGTAGGTACAAATGGAGAAGGTAAGTGGTCGGTGCCTCTGCCGCAGCAACATTCACACGCTGCTAACCACAGCTCTCAGGTCTCGTCCCAGCACGGTCTGGGCACTGCACGAGGATCTTTCCAAAAACCTTTTGGAAAGGCTGCCCTGGAAGAGGCACCCAGGGAGCGTGGCGGCAGTCTGTGCACAGGCAGCGGGTATTTATAGCCTGTGTCTGAATGAGCCTGTACAGATGCAGTTTATCTGGGAGTGTTAGATACTGTCTGCATGCTGATGGTCCCTCGCCTGCAGGATAAAAGGAGAAATAAATAGGAGGCAAACCTGCCCATTTGCAAAAGTCTGTGTTTTTTGGGCTGCTTTTGGGTATTCCTACCAGGGCCAGCTGAGTTCCCCAGGGAAGACACACTTGTCCCTGCCAGGAGCAGAGCTGAGCTGGATAACTGTGTGGGAAGGGGGCAGGAGAGCAGCACGGGCTGTCCTGCTCTCTCCTGCTGGGGTACGGTACTGGTGCCTTTGGGAAGGCAGTGTTCATTCTGGGAAACACGGGCTGCTCCAGCCCTCCTGTACGTCTTCCAGCAAGTGTTGTCACAGGGCAGTCACATTAATAGGGCCAGAGATAAAAGGGATAAAGCATACGGGGAAAACTGAATGAAACTGGAGCTGCATGAGTGCTGTAATACCCAGGCTTGGCAAACATGTAATGTCAACAACGTAAGTTACAACTGAGCTTCTGAACCTGCAGTGAAAGAAATAGAAGACAAAGGTAAAAATGGGGAAAAAACTGGGGAAGAGGGAGGGCAGAAACACGGTATTCCTCAGCCTTGCATGCATCCATTACAATAATCCAAGCAGCATCCAGCATCAGGTTACGCGTTGAAAACAAGGTCTTAATGGGGAGAGAAACTTGATATGTGAGTATTTTTCTCTAATAAGCAGCTTTTTGTCTGTTTGTTTCCTTATAGCTCATTCAGGATGATGTCTTCTTACATGAGAGAAACTACAGTGATTTTACCTGCTTTCAAGTGGAGCACAAAATCAAGGCTATTCACCAGTGAGGTGAATAACACTGGGACACTGCACATGGACAGACACCCTACGACGTGTCTAAGGAAGGGAGAATCAGGAGCCTTGGGATCTGATTTAAATCAAAGCACTTCAATCTCTCTCATTTTGAGTGTGTTTTACTGAGGGGTTGCCTTTAAAATAGGACTACTTGACTTTTTTTTTTTACTCTCGAGTGTATTTACTTAGAAAATCTGAAAAACTGGAAAGCTTATGGATAAGGAGAATTGTCGAGAAGGGCAAAGCCCAGCTATGGGGAACTAAATCATAGACAGACAACTCCACCAGTAACCACATAATTTCTGTAAGGGCATTCATGAGTATAATGGTTACAATCACAGAACTGGGCATTTGGCACACATTTGCTGACATTTCCTAAGGAAAAAAAATAATAGTGCCATTATTTTTCAGTGCCAGATGAGTTTGCTCTTTTGTCCCAAGCCAGAGTCTAGAGGCTTTTCCTTAGCAAAGGAAAAGGCACTGGCAGAGTGCAGAGACACTGGCTCAGGTAAATCAGAAAGTACTGGATGCCCTACAAAAGGTGCCGTGGTTGCACCCCCTACACAATGGAAACTCAGCACTCCATGACTCTGAGCCACCCTATGTGCTTAGCAGTCTTTAACAATATTGTTTTAAAAATGTAATGCAGGCTTGTATGCTGAGGACAGTTTCTTGACTTCAGAGAAAATAAAACCAAGACCCAGGTGAATTGGGCAATACTTTTTTCCCTCAATAGCTATTTTCACAGCTGTCTGCACCTGGCCATGCCAGAGGACTGACTGGGTACACTATGGCAAGATCCTCTGTGGCCATTTGCTCCAGCACATTTCTCTTGTCCTAAGGGATGCACCAAGACAATAGTAATTCAAGATAGAGGCTGGGTTTAAAAATCTGTGTTTTCTCTAGAAGAGAAAAATATTAAATAACGCCTGGCTCCAAAGCTCAGGAACTTGGCAAGCTTCTCACCTCTCCATGTGGAAGAGCAGCTATCTCACATGCAAAATGCATTTGCAAGACCAATACAACACTACAATGCATTCTGTGAGCAGGTTCAGATAAGGCTTGAGTATAAACATGTCCCCTCTAACCCCCAGCTGCTCTGGGAACAATTTCTCTTCCAGCAGTATAATTCCAAAGGTGGGCCTGTGAACCAGCATCAGAGGCTTACAGATTGATCAGTGCTACTTTAGATGTGTAGGGTTAGGCAGTTCCATAGCCAAGGAGCTACTCCACACAGTTTTACCCATAGTGCCATTTAAAAATAAATAGCACTGTCGCTTTGGCTTCCCTGCAGCCTCTCTCTGTTTTGGGCACAGTCTGAAACTTCCTTTGGTGCCCTGAGCCAGCCAGGGGCTCTGAATCAGCTCTGAGGGAAATAGGTCCATCCAGAGCAGCCTGGTCTGTTGCTAAAAGCAAGCCTGTACTTCAGGAAACACTGGACTGGAAACTTAAAACAATAAAAGGAGGGAAAGAAAGAGGGAAAGAAAGAAGGAAAGAAAGAAGGAAAGAAAGNGAAAGAAAAGAAAGAGAGAGAAACAAAGGCTTTTCTCAGAGAATTTTCTGTGAAATCTGTGGCAAAACCCAAGGAAACTGTACATCACAGACATCTAAAAGGATACTTAACAGTGGAATTTATGACTCAGAGAAATGCATTTTAATAGTTCTTCCCTAGCACAAAGACAGACGAAAACACACAGTTGGGGTAGGTAGAGAGCGGCTGCTGCTGTACTCTGGCTTCCCCCTTGAGCTGCCCAGAAACATGGATAGCAGGGATCAGACAACACTGCAACAACTTGGAACTAGCAAGGCTGAAAGACTGACAATGTGAAAATTTGACTCAGAAAGTTTTTTGTTTTTTTTTTTTTTTTTTTTAAACTCTGAAACCTTTCACCCTCTGTTTCCTTTGCCTTTTATGACTGCATAAGGTCTTCTAGGGATCCTTTCCCGTGTTTCTCGCTCAAGGAAGCTGGCACCCACTGGGACGTGCCCCCAGCAAAGGTGATCTAATGCACCCATGGGTGCACAGGAGGATGAAAGGATGGGATAGGAAAGCAAAGGGAACAGCGGCACCCGGGGTTCCCGGTTCCCAGGGTGCTCCAGGCACCCCACCCAGACCAGCGTGAATTTGGGCTCCAAATGGGCGCGGACGGACTGGCTGGGAGGGGCTGAGGGGGCCGGGCGGGGGCAGGCGCTCTCTCCTCCCGCAAATTTTGGCCGGGCAGCCTCTCCCCCATCTCCATCCCGGGAAGCATTTGAAATATTTCCACCCTGAAGGGGACCCCGTTCCCCCGCCACTTGTAGTGCTTGGCAAACAGCGGCGGCGGCCCGGCACATCCCGGCCCGGCCCGGCGGGAGGAAGGGAGGGAGGAAGGTGGGTGCCGGCCCCCCGCGTCCCTCGGCGGCCCCGGAGCCCCCCCGAAGCCTGGCGTGGGCGTGCGCCTCCCCCAAGTGTGTGTTTTGGATGAGGCGGCGCATCAGCTGCCTGGTATCAGCGCTGCGGCTCCGGCGGGGCGGGATGGAGGCTGAGCNCCCCCCCCTCCCCCCAGAAGGGGATGTTGGGACTATTCCATCAGTGTGGTATGTCTGTGTAAACATCATTAGGTCCTATGAGCTGACACGCTGGAGATTTTAATTTCTTCTTACAAATCGCTCCCTTCCACAATAAAAATACCATGCATATTGGCTGGATATGTTCGGAGGGAAGATGGAGATGTTTATTCTCCTTTGATCTCTCACAAAGCAAAGTGCCTTGGCAGAGGAATAGCACTGGAGACGGGAGAGGGTGCGGGTCTCCCAGAGGGCTCTGGACAGCCTTGGGCAGTGAGGGCAGGTCCGATGTCCCCGCCGCGGGCACAGTGGGATGAATGAGCCAGAGCTGTGAGCCTCAGCCCTGCCCGGGACACCATCCCCAACTTCTGCCGGCCCAGCCAGGCCCTGGCGTTCCGCAGGGCTCTCCAGAGGGGCTCTGATGCTCTTAGTGAGGCAAGGCTGTTTGCGAAAAAACTCATCTGCAGAGTACATCTGGAGAAAAATCGCCTTTTAAAATTTTTTTTCTCTTAAATTCTCTGGGGTGTCCAGCTGCCAGCGGGGTTACCCCGCGCAGGGAGCTCCGCACGCGCTGGGCTTGGCTGGGCTCCGCGGAGCAGAGCCCCGCAGAGCCCGGCAGGGCCGAGCCAAGTGTGCTATCTCCCTTGATCCACTCCTTATCTTCGGGAGCAGTTGTAGCAAGCAGGGAGCTCCAGCAGAGAAGCTTCCCTCATCCACTTCCCCCTTCTGTCTGTTTGCCCTGGCAGAAAAGCAGCGCTTCAGTAACCAACAGATGTCCACACCCTTCTTCTTCCGAAGCCCTCTTCATTTTCCTTGCCTTGATGCCTTGGTATGTATTACCTGCTTCCCTCTCCTTAGTCATATTGGGGTGGGGGGGAGCAAATTTGGTGGGATATTGTCTATGAAGCAACAATAGAATCCGTGACGTACTTGCAGCTGATTTTAGTATTACAGGTTTATAGGTACTTCTTTTTTTACACAAAACATGAAAATGGACAATGTTAAGGGCATGGAAGTCTGAGAGAACCAGGCCTTTCAGAACCAGACTCTGAGATGTGCTGGGCTCCTTTCTCCAGCTGTGCTTTGCCTGGCTCACCAGGAGAAGGCAGCAATCTCTGCACAGCATGCGGGAGTCCTCGCAAGCCTTTGTGGTGAGACTTCAGCCAGATTTGCTAAGCCCTACGTCCCAAAGGCAGTTTTGATCCGGGGATCCCCCCAGATCCCAGACTTCCCAGGCTTTCTCTTCTTGCTTATGATAATGCTTACTTTTGCCTCTTTCTAGTGGTGTGTGTGTACTGAGCCACACGATCAGCCATAGCCTGAATGGTTGGGCCTGTTCACAGAGGCCAAGGGTATGGATGCTGATCCGGACTCTGCTGCTCCCACCTGATGCTCGACACTGTGCAGAGTGGTGCCAGCTCAGTGGCTAACACAAAGCTGGAAACTCCAAATGTCAGCCTCTTCCTCTCCACATGGCTGATCCCCTTCCAAGAGCACCAATTGCGAGTGCTACAGTGCGAATCCATTAGTCAGACTGCATTGGGTAATCTTTCCTATTTGTCCTCTGGCATTTTCTTTTCGTACCTCAAACCTCCTCTTCATAAATCTCTGGGACGAGGCTGTGGGCAGAAACCCCCTTGTTCCCTTGCTCCCTGTCCAGTCCCCCCAGTTCTTCGGCTCAGTAGCTGGGCAGGGTTGTGTCAGAGCATTCAGCTCCTTCCTCCCACACTCACAGTGATTAATCACTGAGGGCTCAGTGAGGGAGCTTTGTTCAGATGCTGTCTTTTCCCAGACAAGCTGAAATAATTTGTATCAAGAGCAACTCATGAGAGGTTTTTCACAGGTCTCCACACGTACATGATTGTGTGAAGTGGAAAATCCATGGCAAGATAGCAGGCTGCTACTGCAAAGGAGTATTGCTTTTGACTCCACCTATGTATCTGGAGTTATTTCATGGCCTTCAACACCTCCATTTTGGAGAGTCAGCTGGCTAACTAAGGACAGCATTTTGCTTAATAAGTGTCAAAAGTCAGAGGTGAAATGGAGTTATCACTTTTCCAGTGTCTGAGAATCTAGCCTTCATTCTTTGAATACATTTATATGCCATGTGATTGCAGTCGCAGGACCGATAGGCCTGGAGCCCAAATCATGACCAAATAGTGAAGGAGTTAGGAATCCACATTTCTCAGCCAGACATGAAAAGCTGGAGCCTTTCAATCCACATAGAAAAATAAATGATGAAAAAAATTAATCAATTAGGCAGAACAAAGCCATGAATTCAAAAGCCTTGTTGAATTCATGTTGTTCCTTTTATCCAAATAAGTACAAATGGAGATCTCAAAATGTAGTTCTCTAACCACCCAGGAGGAAATGCCCATTTCCAAGTTTGGAAGATCTGTTCTCATGTAGCCAAACTTGTGATTCCTTTGAAGATTTTCCTAGAGGAAAAAGTGTAGTCATTCCAGCATCTCTAATACAATAATTGTGTAGATACTGCTGAAATTTCTAGGCTGTATGATTTTAAGACATCTGTTTTATGAAACCAGATGGTTTCCTTCCATGGTAGGGCATGGGCTGTGACTTTAATAGTCCTGACTCTTGCACATCCCACTTCTGGTGTCAGACTGCTCAGCTCACTGAGTGATCCCATGGGCTAAATGCCTTTACAGCAGTGATAAGAGGTCAGTTTTTCAGTGCTGGGCATCCATGAATGACATCATGAAGACACAATGTACCCTCATTTTTATCACCAAAGATGACTGAAAATCTAAAAATTATCTTGAGTAAATAAGAAGTGTTCACCTTTTTTTTTTTTTTTTTTGGTGGCTTCTGCATTTATTCAATGTTAATAGCTTAACAAATAGTAATTAGTAGAAGTCTGAAACAGTAAATTTTTTAAAGGTAGTATTGATGGAAAGGCGATTTTAAATTCACTTATGCTGGCCATCACAGGAAAATAAGACAATATTTAGTTTTTCCTAAATTGGGCTCAGTGAAATGACCTGCAAATCTTTAGGCAGACTAATGAGATCAAATCTTGGATCTGCAGTAGAATCACATTTGTTAATATTTGTACAGACCAAAGTTTCTTCAAAGCATGCAGAAAATGGTTTTGAATAAAGGCTCTTAAAAATCTCATAACTCACAAACAGAATTAGCCAGGCCCTCTAGAAAAATTATTTCAGTGAATTCTTTGCCTGGACATAATCCTCCTCCTCTTCCAGCAGTATTTTTAAAGTGAACAACCACAAATTTCTTGGGTTTTTATCTCCAGAGTTTTGAAAAAGAAGTTCACAGAAATAAGTGGTTTTTTCTCCTCTTAATTTTGTACATTACTGTGCATTCCAATCTAATAAATTGTGATTGAAATGGGCTCATCAGGCAGAGCATCTGCCACTTCTGTTCCCCAGGTTAGGAAGCAGTGGCTGTTTCTCCTGAAAGGGTCGCTAATGTGAACTTTTCAGGCAGTGGAAAGTCTTGTGGGCAGACTCATTGTGCTGGCCACAAAGCAAATTGTAAAGAACTAAGAAGGCTTTTCCCAAGGCTAGCCATCAGCACATAGCTTATGGAATAACAAAAATTATGGGACAATCAAAAACTAAAGCGGAACATTTTAAATGTGATTTTTTTCAAAATTATAAGAACATATGTCAAATATGAAATCTAATAAATTCTGCAAAGCATATGTGAAAAGCTACCAACTCCCATTCAGGGAGCTGCCTTCCAGTGACACATTTCTTCAAATCAGTGTAGATGCAGAGAGGCTGTGGCACCCTTTCCCCTTTATATTCTTTGAAAACATTTGGTTTGGATAAACCATGTGAAGAATTTCAGAAATCACATAGCAAGACCATGATAGGCAATACACAACATCATCATATGCAATCAGCACCATGATAATGGCCTTTTACATTGCTGAAATGGCATCACTGCTTTGTGTTTGCTGAGCAGGTATCAAAAGCAAACCTTAGAAATGTGGTGCAGCATAACCCATTGGTAAGGTAAAACCCCACAAATGATAGGGGGAGAAAACCTGCACTTTTCCACATCTGCCTACCAACATCTCAGGGCAGCAGCTGAGGTGAAGCAAGCAGGACAAAACTGCATCCCTCGTGCCAGGGGGTGCTTTGCAGATCTGGATGAGAGACTCTCTGTGTTTCATCCTGCAGATGCACAGCCAGTCTGAGTGCTCAGCTGGAAGTGGGAAAGCTCTCTGTTGCAAGCAGATCCCTTGAAATGACTCCCACATTGTCCATGTTTGGGAGCTGTCTGCAAAGATCATACCCCACAAATGCTGTTTTCCCCTAAAAAATGCATGCTTACTTCCTCCTACTTGCAAAAGATGCTGAGAAACATGCTCAGACATTAACGTCAGTTTGACTTCTTTGGGAATTGATGAATTCACTGCTTTGGTGCAATTGCTAAATACAATTTTCTTCATACCATTTACAAATTGTCCTTCCCCTGTGTGACTCTGGTCTGGCATCAGACTCATCAGGCTCAGAATGGATATATAAGGTGGTGGTAGCGTTGTTGGTGATGACAAAACTCCTGTGCACTTTGAAGGTGGCAAATGGGTTACTTTTATTTTCATTAGCAACATTTGTCAGGGCAATCATTATTTGGGATTGCTGACAGCACTGTCTGAAGTCAGTCCTTTGGGCCTGGGTCTGGGTCTTCTACTTTGCAATGTCTGGCATGACCTAATCACTGGTGCAACAATTTTTAGACACCCCAGATTTCCCCATTAAATGGTGATAATTGGTACATTTCAGGGCAGGCAGTGCTCAAGCACCTTGAAAACAGCTGCTGGCTGATACCCTCGTGTGTGTGCAGTGATTTGTGTGTCCACAACGGCCCCGGGGAGCACTGCACCTCTGCTACTCCAGTCTGAGCGACAGTGCTGCTTGAAGAGGTGTGACTTCTGATTTAGCTGCCCGGACAGAAATGGTAGGTTACTCACTGAAACTGCTCCTAACCAGATTCCTCTCCAAGCTGTTATCTGGACTGCTGGCTGCAAACACCAGAGCACAAAGCATGGCTTGGTGATCTTCCTCTTTCTCCCAAGCTCATCCACTTTTTCCCTGTAAAATTTTGCCCGCATCTCAGGCTGTTTTAACATTTTAACTGTTTGAACATTTTTCACTCCTTCAGGAAATCAGGAAAATGTCATATGCCATCTATACTCAGAGGTGGCATCTCCTTCTGTGGAACTTCCCTGCCATGGCAAGGTCTGGGCAGTGGAACGAACCCACAGCCACGGGAGACAGCAAAATGCCCCAAAACTGGCTCTGGGGCCGTTTCCTACTAAATTGAAAGCTCCTCTTGCTGCTTCACAGCATGGCTCTCCAGGTGCAAACAACCTGGCACATTAAAGCAAGCTGGCAAAAAGTGAGGTCTGATGCAAGCATGACACATTGCTGCTTCTCCATGTGGTGTGCCAGTGCAGTCAGGTGGGGATTTGGATTTCAACTCAGCTTTCACTAATTTTCAGTGACTTATGGTGATTTTAATGACAGTTTGTTTGATTTGACCTTTTAGTTTTCCTGGGTTTTCATATGAGAAGCATGAGAATTGCTCTTTTGAGGAGGACAGAATGTGTGTTGTTATAAATGGCACTTGAGGATGGCACATGGCAGCTACTTTTCCTCCCTCCTGCATCAGCTTCCCTCTGTGGTCTCAATGATGGCAACTTAATGCTTGTTAAAATATTATTTCCTGGATTGTTCCAAATGTTGTTTCCTGGGGGAAGAAATACTAAAATAAAACAAACAACATTCTCAGGCAAACAAACACTAAGATCTGCCACATTCGATTATGCAGACAATGGAAAAGGGAACTGATACAAAAGTTTAGACTTAATTTTAAGCAAAAAAGTAGTCCTGTAGAAGGGCTGTAAGGTATAAAACAACAGGGTACCTCACACTGTAGTAAGTCCAGGTCCAAGTGGAATTATTTGCAAAGGGTATGAGATGCCTCTGCAGATAGAATGTGTTTTTTTTTAACAGCAGAATCAAGGCAATAGTCCTCCATCATTAAGTTTTTCTAAATTCTCACAAACAATTTCACTGCAAGCACAACACAACCTTGAGAGAAGTCCTGGAAGAAATCCGAATGTTCAGTTCTCAAAACAAGATTTCAACATGCGTCACTTCCCTCCTTGGATTATTTTGGCCAAGGGTGACAGGATCAACCAGAATTCCAGGTTACAGTTCATTAGTCCATGACAGCTAGATTATCACTGTCTGCAAGTGGGGAAGTTCTGGCCATACACATTAGGATCTTTTAAACATTTCCAAGGGTACTTATCTTGATGCAGATTTTTTATGCCTCTGCATAGGAATAGAAGCAATTAGACCTGATCTGTAGGTGTAATCAACCTGTTAAAAACCTGTTTTCCGTTAAAAACCTGAAAATTTATAAATGATAAATTCTGCCTCTGATGCAAAATTTCAGATGTGCAAAAGAAGGTTCTTTCAAGTCCGGCCTCAGAAATACACTTTCAGACAGAGCTGAGTTATTTCATACAATTTGGTTTCGGTTTGTGCCAGGCTGGGGAATCAGAAAAAAAAGTACTTTAAAATCATCCTGAGTTAGTGAAACAAATTATCAAGAGCATGGGTGACTAGTCACTGGGAATGCTTTACTCTGAGAAACGGTGAGTACTCCATTGATGTCATCAGATCAGGGCTGGACATCTTTCAGGAAGGTTTTGTGTCAGATGAGAAGTTATTGAGCTCAGCTTGTGATTATTTCTGAATTTGGAATGGTTGACAAGGAAGCTGAAAAAGTGATGACAAAATGTGAAGGCAGGTTGGTGGGGTTCCTTCCTCCATCTCTCAGTGTAATAGAATGATTCTGGGCCCAAGAATGAATTGAGTGTTGCCTGAAGTGTGGCTGAGTCAGTACAGCTCTCCACTTGCCCTCAGTGCTGCATTGACTCAGTAGTGCTGACAGCAGTAAAAAACTCATTTATTGATTGTCAATGAAGTATCATTTGAAAATTCAGTCTTCAAACAGAAGCATAAAAAGATGATTTTACATCATCATCAGTCTGGCTATCACCATGTGTAGCTGCACTGAGCTGATCTAATTATCTCCTCTGTTGCTGTTAAAGATGTTTCATTTTTAAGGAAATCTGTTCCCATCTTAGAAGAATTAAATAGCATCCTGGAAAAGAAAATGTGGACTCAGATAAGGAAAAGACTGCTGGAATCATCACAGAAAGTTAATTCTGTCTTTTATTTAACTCTTTCACCCACCTTCCCAGGGGCAATGTGTAAAGATGAGAAGCAAAAATATGGAAAATACACAGAAAATGACAAAAAAGTGAAAAGATAAACAGAAGTGATTTGTGTAATTGAAAAATACCTTGAAATGTAGGAAGAAAAAAAATTACCCCCATTATCCCCAAGAATTGCTCTGCAAAAGCAATACAAAAACATTTCAGCCTGTTCTAGCAATGACTTTGTAGGGCTGACCCCCACACTGAAAGCCAAAGCAGTGTCTGGGTTCAGATAAGAGACAAAAAGTCCTATTTTGCAGGCAGCCTTTTGCAAAGGATGAATTCTACTGTTCAAATAGATTCATGTGTCCCTATCTAAGATGAAACAGACACTGTAATGTCATCTCAGCAGCAGTGTTATGTCTGAAGATGCTCTTTCCTAGTTTTGGGTGCATATCACCCTGGTGCATATCACCAGGTCTGTCGTGGGGCCCTCTGGGCTAGGTACAGTGCAAACTATACCAACAAGGCAAAGCTTTGCTTGCAGAGTTTTAATGGCCTTTACATTTACACAGTTTTAAATATGCAGACAGCATGGAAGAATGGCATTTGCTCTTAGCGTCATTTTCTGTAACAGCAGGGCAAGTCAGTATTCAATGACAGAGTAAAAAGCTGCAGAGTTAGACAATAGGCGACACATGGACTTTGTTGTAGTTGGTATAACTCCAAAAACTGTATTCCAGAAGTTTCTGAATTCTTCCAGTCTTAGTGGTTCACGTTGACAAATGCGCTTGGCACACGGTAAGGAGATGTGATTTAGAGTCACACCTCTGTCACCAGGTCTCCAAGAACATCAGCTCTCAAAGGTGGACTAATTTCTTCATTTCCCTGATGCAGACAAAACCCTGGGTTTAGTTCCACTGGAAGAAGTGGCCCAGGCCTTTGTGGTCAAAGGCACAGAGCTGCATTGGGCTGTCTGACTTCAGGCAGACAAAGTCACCAGCTGCACCAGAAGCATTCTGAGCAACACACAACTATCACAGTAGACCAGGTTTCCAGGGGTGTGTGAAACATATGCCTGCTTCAGGGGAGATTTCATCTACCTGTTGATTTTAAGGAGGTCTCAACCTAGTCCTTCTTCACTGCTTTGTAGCACATCATTGTGAAAGCCCATAGGACTGCCCATGCTTCTTAAATTGTGTGTTTTGTCCATGGTCTTTGCAAATTCTTCCATCACCCCTGCCCAGAAGAGCATTACCAGTTAGGTGATGGCCTAAAGCCAGCAGCAGGGTTTGTCTTGTCTTCCATTTATTACTACAGATGGTTCTACACACTCAAGGGGGCATTTGTGGATGAACTGGATTTGCACAGACCATGTTAATTCATGGGGATTTGAGGAGTTTTTATGTCTGAATGGAGTCAGAAAACTCAAAATCTGGGCTCCAGTCATCATTTCATGGATGGAAAATACATTTTAGATTTCAAGTGTAATCTAATACTCTAATGTAGCTTTCAGAACATAAAGCCCATATGTATGTACTGTAGGGTAACCTTCTTTACACAGCATTTATGACTGCATCTATATTTTAAAGCATGAAGGGAAATTATTGACTTTCTCTGGTTCTCATTCCCATGGCTGGACATGTGTGTGGAGATCCCAAAGTGTTCAAAGGACGTCGCATGAGATCCCAGCAGACTCAATGGATGTTACAGGAGAGCTACACATTGGAACCACCTCACAGAGGGTTGCACAAAACAAGGCCAGGGTGCTGCTTGATTTTAGTCCTCTCCTGAATTAGTTTTTCTCTTTTTTTAAAATGTTTATCCTCCCACAGCTTTGCCCTCTTTGCTTTCTGAACTGTCTTGGGTTATGGAAGCAAAAAATTGTATTCTATTTTCATCTGCTGAAAGCAGTTGGGGAAATGTTTTATCTGTTGTTACTCTGGGGGGAGGGGGGTGGATGCCTTCCTGATAATGGTTCAGCTGTTAGAACCGGGTGGGGTGCTGTTTCTTATCTCTTTCACCACCCATCCTCCCTCCAGGGGGATATT
>VYXD01014413.1:1122368-1148936 GCA_013397195.1 Hylia prasina | reverse complement strand
GGGGGTTTACATTCTCCATTCTAAGGAAACTCCAGCTTTCCCTAGTGGATACCTGTCTCCTAAACCAAGACAGAACTCTTACAGATACTTAAACATTGCCTTTGGTACTGAAACTGGGTCCTGATATTATGTGAAAAAGAAGAGGAATCTTCTGAAGGAATAACCTAGTTGTAGCACCAGATAAATTAGAAATGCTCTCTGCTATCATTCAACAAAGCCCTGTGAAGACAGCAAATTTTCACAGCTATTTAAAAAAAATGTGCTATTCAGTGCACCCTTGCCATCTGGCTCCTAGTGCTGGATTCCACTACAGTGTGCTTCTTGAGATTACACTCATCTGCCAGCCTCCCCCTCGCCTCCCAAAGCACTTAGGAAAACTCTTCTGGGAATAGAAAGTGAATTATTTTATTCCAATCACCGTGCAGCTAACTATACATGGTAATTAAACGAGGAGACATTCTCCTTCTGCCATTGGAGGCAAAGGTTTTCTTGCTAGTCTTAAATAATGAGTGCTCATTGGGAAAATGAAGCTGAATAAACTGGGAAAATTTACTGAATAAACTGGTATATGTTATCACGCTGATGGCCAGGTAATCAAGTATTAAAACAGAAAACAAAAAATATTCAAAGCTGAAGCTTCTTATGCCATCTTTATTGGATGCAGTTGTTCCAAATGATCACAAGCATCTTTGAACATAGGAGAGAGAGAGAACATTTACCTCTGATTTAAACAGCCATGAAGCCAGCACACTGCACTGGGAATGACTGTGGTTTGCTGGGACACTTCACCTCCTACGGACAAGGGAGTAGCTATAATAATCCCAAGGGTCTCGGCAAACTTCAGTATAAATTTTGCAGGATGAAGCCCTAAGAGCTGGCAAGGTGTGGAGCTTTCCTGTGCAGTTCCTGTGGTGTGTCTGGGAAATACCAGCATTCAGGCAGAGGAAAACGCTCTTCCTTGTACCAAGCACCGCCGACTTCAGCTGTGGGAGACCTGCAGAATGCAAACCTCCCCAGGGGCACCCACTCACTTGGCAGCTGCCCTCTCCTGTCTGCAGTCCCAGATGACTCATGCTCTCCTCACGCCCTCTCTGCTGCCTCCTCGATACTCCCTCCAGGCTCCAGACAGTTTGCTGAGCTAGAAATTCCCAACAACACACCACGGTTCATGCAGTTCTGACCTCAAAACTGAAATTCCCACATGGCTCAAGCTCTTCTTTTTTTCTGATCTGAAGGTTTAGCTCCCTGATGACTCAAATGAACCCAGTCTTTTTTTAGCATGCATTTAAAAGGCTTTGATAATTTTCATTCACCTGCAGCTCCTATCTCAATGTCAGGACTGTCAGCTGTAAATGACAAAAAACCATCATAATGCACATGCCTCTAGCTCTGTTCCACTCTGTAGTCATGATGCATACTTTGAGAATACAATGAACTTTTAATTTAGTGTTTTGGAGCCTTAGAATAAACCAAAACTATGCTTCCAGGACCTTAAAAACTCAAACAAGCCCCAAAACAAAGAAACCAAAGATTCTGAAAAATTCCCAGTACCCCTGGATCTTAGCATTTGGTTAACCATTCAGTTAACAGGAAATTGGAAATTTCTCCTTAGTTCAGCTGCTTCCCATTCAAGCTTAAAACTACATCATAATTTGGGATCCCAACTTGAATCTAAAATTTGATGACTCCCCATAGCTTTCTTGGTGGCCTTCCAAAGTTTTCTGGACCTAACATATCTTATGTATAGCTCCTAATGGAGGAATTCCTCACTGAGTCCTAAATTCTTGCTTGGGTTCTCAGTTGTCTCCAGCTTTTGCTCCTGAGACTGAATTTATCTTATTTCACAAATAGAGGTCTCTACTGGCTCCTGCTCATTGGTTGATTCTCCTCAATAGCTGACACTCCCCCATGGTTTTGTACTCTACTTCCCAATCTGCCAAGTAATATATAACATGTTATTAATAACTCCACAAGTGTGTTTTGATAGACCAGTTCATTGAATATCTTTGGTCCTACTGATGTCACAGATCTGTTGGTTTGTCAGGCAGTCCTCCACTTGCCAAAGCTTCAAAGTTTAATGATTAAAAGCACATTGGGAGAACTACATATCCTTTAATTATTTTTAAACTCCTCCTTTTCTGAAGAATACAAAGTTTTATGAATTTACACCAGCTGCAATTTTGGTCTCTGGCAAAATGAACTGCCCAAGTGTATCCATCTTGTTAGCTTGGTGTGTTTCTAAGCTGATTTTCAGCATCAGACTCAATCATCCTTAGCATTCTGAGTCTTCAAGATTATGCTAAGAAACCACCACCTTTCAAAGTCTGCAGAAGAGAAATCCCAAGTCTACTTGATGTATTAGGGCTGTAATTCCCCCTTTTCCAAACAATTTAGCTCCACCAGGTTTTACAGCTTTGTCCTCCAGCCCATGGCCTGACCTCAACCACTATGAGGCCCAGCAAAATGCAGTGACATGGAGTGGACCCAGGCTACAGAGCAACAAGAACAAAAAGCAAGGGGTGTGACAAGCTCTGGCTCCTGCTGAAGTCTACCCTCACCACTTGTACAGCTGACACTTTTCAGTGTCCCTCAGCTGGCTGTCAGCATTGCTCTTTCCATGATACCCCTGCCTACATGACAGTGTTGGGGTAGAGCAGGAACCAAGAGCAGAGACTAGACTGCTGATAGCCCAAACTTGGCCCTAGTTTGGTGCCCTCTGATTCACTCACACACTATTGTTGCCTATTAATTATATGCTTTTTCCAAGACACAGAAAATGAATTACTCATAGACAAGACACTGAAAATAAAGTCTTGTCAGCACTGTATGTTTAGAAAATGACTGTGGGACAAATCCAGGTCAGTCCTCATTCAATATAGAGTTAACACCTGAGAAGATTTGCTTGCTGCAGGGGACAGTACCCAGGAGTATTCATCACCTTTCCCTCTTGCCATACACCCATGGTTATCTGCACCCATGGCTGTGCCTTCATATAAAATTCCACAACATGGAGAACAAAGCAGAGAGGTGAGAGACCAACACTTTTGATGTCCTTCTGACCATGGACAATGAGTTTCCTGAAGTAAGCCAAGAGTTTCAGAAGTTTACTGATGCTTTCCTGGACTTCTGCTCACCTCTCATCCTTCCTCCATCGCTGTCATGTTCTTCTCCTCCAGGAGGACAGAGAGGGAAACAGGACTTCTGTATCTTCAGCACCAGATATCTACTGAACTGATTTTCCCCAAAGCTTATGTATGGGTTGAATTTCAAAAGCAGTATCTAAGGGGTTGTTTTGTCTTCTCAGAGGTCTTTAGAATTTCTATCAGAACCCTTGTCAGGGATCACAAGTCTATTTTTATCTCAAGGTGGATAATTTTTCAAATTCACCTCTTCTTTACTAACTTTTGCATCATGCCAAGCTGCATCCAGTATTAAACTGAATTTCTGAAGAGTCTCAGATCTGTGTAAAGTCTACGCATCAAGGCAAAGGGTATGTGAGCAAATGTAGGGCCCATACTGGTAGATATTCTGGCCTGATGGTGCATTGAGATTGTGGTGGAGATGTGAAAATATCAACTGGCTCTCTAGATTGCAACTGGGGACGAATTTCAAGTCAATATAGTAAAGTATTAATGATATTGAACAAGGTATTTGTAGGACTTCAATGAAAAATCCTTTCTAAGTGTTTTGCCTCTCCTGGGCCAAAAAGATGAACACAGAATAAGAAAGGTAAAGACAAGCAAAGAGGACACTAAGAGAATAAAGAGCACTTCTTCTGAGAGAAGACTTATAAGCCTACTTAGGTGAGCAGGACAACTCTGAGAAGGGGAACATGTATACATAAATGCAGAAAGTAAGTACCATGAAAGGGGAATATCTATGTAGAGTAATGCTACTCCCTTTGGCAGTAGGACCAGGTCCTGAGTATCTCAGACTAGGCCAACATGATAGGATCAACTTCAGAGTAATTTTTAAGTCCAGATGTGCTGAGTGCCTGAAACTCAGCTGAACCTCCAGGTATGAAGCATGTCCTGCTTCTCCTCACTTCCCAGCCTGCCCATCCCTCTCTGTGTGTGGTAGATTTTGCCCACCAGCAGCAACCAACAGCTCTCTGCTCCTGACTTCTGGCCGTTCAGCATCCCATTCCTTTCCTTTAGCATGAGTGATGGTGACTGATCATGACCTCACTAAGTCTTTATATCCTGAATAAACATATGGCTTCCAGACTAGCCAGTGCAGCCTGCTGTCTTGTGGCACTGGGGACAACTGATCACTCTGCTGCTGCAGCTCCAGGTGTAAATCCTGCTGACCCATCACATGTTGCAAAAACTAATGTTAAAAGGCTTTTTTTCAAACATCCCTTCACAAACAGTCAAGGTAGATGGTGTTCTGCTCAGCAAATAGCTTTATATCCATCCCATTGCATAGTTTCTCTTTGTACATGACAAGAGATTGACAGTGTTTTGACATTATGGGTTGTTATTGTGACACCACCTAAAAATGACAGCTTGGTTTGTATCCCAGACAATTTACAAACATTAATTGCAGGATCATACAAGAATCATGTGCTGTATTTACCATAAAATGTGAAGAATCCTTCTAAGATCAACATGCTGTGAGTAACAGATTCCTCCAGAAACAACCACAGAATGTAGTAAGAGGAGTGTTTCTGACAGAAATGCAATTCCTGGCAATTGTGTCCATAGCAAGTAATGAAGCAAGGCTGGGAAACTGTCTATTTATGACTGAAGTGTCTGTCCAGTGACAGTGGGAGCACTGCAACTCAGAAATAAAAACTACATACAGAAACACCTTACTGGAATGTATTTTAATTTAACTTCAACTAAACTGGGAATTCATTCCTGCTGCCTCTTTGATGTGGCAATAGGCAAGTAAAAGAATGTTCACAGTTTATGCATTTATCCATGGGAGAGGCAACCCTGAATTCCTTGTGAAAACAGTCTATTTTTGCAGTGGGAAGCCTTTTTCACTGAATTTTCTTTGCCTGGATTTTTTGTCCATCTCATGCTCAGAAAGATCCAGCATTCATATAAATTGAAGAGACTTTCACCTACCCATGGGCAGTTATATGTATGTGTATGTTGAGCTCCAGATGTTGAGCCTGGGTGCTTTGGAAAGAATGGAGATGCAAGCCTAGTGCTTGTGAACTGGCAGGATATGGACAGCCAGAGCATTCCCAAGAAGTAAACAATACTAGGCACACAGACTTGTCCTAGGCAGACATGAGCTACTTCTGTGACAGAATTATTATTGGAGTCTGTAATTGAGAAGTTAGGACCTTGAGCTGAAAAAGTATTGAGACACCCACATGCCTCTTCAGTACCATGGGCAATACCTTGGCACCTCAGCAGACTGTGCATCTGAGCTGTTGTCAAACCCTGCAGGTCTCTGGATCCTTTAGATGCCTTGATGACCCTTTTATCCCTCGTCTTGCTCCATTTCAGGTGACACAAGAGCACCTTCATGCAAAAGCTGTCCTGGAAGAAACTCTAAGAAATTGACTTCTGTATCCTCAGCCAGCGCATGCAGTCACATTAGCCAGCCTCCCTCTTTCATTTCTGCTTCACAGGGTGGAAAAGAGGGATGTCCTATGCAGGCAGCTGACCAGGATTAGAATACAGAAGATTTTGGCCTTGGGAATTCAAGATGGGGGTAGAACCATCTCTGACTAAGTAAACCACATCATACACTCCAGTCCTGCTTGTTGCTTCCCGCTCTTTGCTTAGGCAAACACTTGAGTCTGTTCCAAAAACTCTTTGTTGCATATGTGTGTGTCTCTTTTTTTTTTACACAGGGACACCAAACACTGACTCATGACCCAAGTGTGAACAGGACAGACACTGTAGTGTCCCTGAATCTGCACCAGTTTTTCTTGTTTTCACGTCATCCAAGGCACACACCTTATTTTTCACACCTGATGTGACTTTAAATAGTGGTGATCAGCTTTTCCATATCCAGTGGCAGGGATTTTCCATAGTTACCTGTCCAGACCTCCACCCCACAAACAGTGCAATAGCCAGCCCATATTTGTACATGCAACATGTTTTGGAAACATTGACCTTACCATGAGCACATGGCTCTGAGGAGCCCCCAAGCAAAGGTGGCATGAACAAGCTGCGGCTGTCTTTCCCAAAATTTCCTGGGGGGCTGAGTGAGGAGCCAGCATGTGTGAACAGTCTGTGTTCACTCAGAAAGCCTTTCTTACTATGCCCAGGTATGACTGAACTCACCTGGAAATATGATGTGCTCCCTTCACAGCAGTGACCCAAACATCCTGCCTCACAGTAGCCCACCCGAGCCCCTTGGGCAGCAGGCACAAGAACCAGCTTTAGCACTTGCTTTCAGCTGTCAGCACTACTTCAAATTACCCAGATTACTTCAGATTCTGATTTAGTCAGGCCTTGGACTTCTGTCCTGATACAGAAAATAAGGTCATTTCAGATTTTACAACACAGAACCAATTCTAACCTGTATTCTGAGAAAGGCAAGGAGACACTTTGTTCAGCATCTTTCTTTTCCATGTAAATACTCTTTTCATCTGAAAAATTCATAAAGAGTGAGGGAATTTCAGGTTTCTGCTCAGTGGATTCCCAGTGACCTCCACTGAGAGGAGCATCTCAGTGCTCCCTGGTGTTTTGCTGAGAGGTCGGTGGTTTTAGGGTACTAATTAGTCCTATTAAACTGGAGCTCCGTGCCCTGCTTCCGCAGGCTGTGATACAGCCTTGGCTTGGGGACAGAGTGACAAGGGATGGCAGTTACAAACCTATAGTTTCATCCAAGATAGAACACGAAAAAACCCCAAAACCAAACAGCAGGATAAAAAAAATCTAGCGTTCCCTCTTCAAGTTCTCGCTGCCACCAACAAATCATTAACCCCGGTGATTAAATTAACATCTAAAAGAGTGCACTAAAGGAGTAAAGACGGGCTCCTGTCTGGCGTACAGTTTCCTCCCTGTGCATCCATCCCCTCCGTGCCGCGGTGCCAGCCCCGCGCCGGGGCCGAGGCTGCTCCGAGCGCCCTCGTGTGCCGGCCTCGCCCACCCCACCTCGGCTGATCTGTGTCTGGGAGAGGAAAATAGAATTAATAAAGGACAAAGGCAAAACAACGCGGTAGTAAAGCCAGCCCTCCTTTCAGGGTGAAGGAAGAAACCAAAGAGCATCTCTCTCTGCTGGCAAACTCCTTTCCCGGTGCTGTGAAGCTGCGCTTAAACAATTTAGTTAGAATAAAATTCAGTTTCATTCACATCTCCACCCTAGTCTAGTCAGTGCCAGTGGATTTATTCGCAGAATAAGAATGCAGGCTGTGATTATTTTTCTTAGGTTTGTTTGAATTTTTTCACCTTGAAGAAGGTTTCTTCCATTGATCACAGACCTGCCAACACACCCATCCAACACAAAAAAGGTATGAAGTTTTGCTCTTATTAGCAGCTTTCATATAAAAATCACAGCAAAGCAAACACAAACCCCAGATATGAAATATAAATAACAAACAATGCCCAGTTTGGAAACTTTCTAGAGATTACATTAGACCCTGGCAGGGCCCCTGACTCTGTCAAAGAAGTGTTATCTTGAGATTGTCAATGCACGCTTCAGGGTAAGAGTGACTTTGTCCCCAGAGACCCAAGGGAACGTAACAAGTGACATCAGTCATATTTTGGAGACTGCAGAGCCTAGTGTCACTAAATGTCAACTAAATCTCTGTACATGGCTCTCTTCAAAGAGTCATTCCTGAAGTGCTGAAAGGTGAGAGGGGCTAACTAAGCCAATTAAAGAAACATTTACGAAGTATGGGAAGGACACGATGATGTACAGACCAGGTACTTACTTATTTTGTTTTCCTTCAGTTTCCATCAAGACCAAGTGGGTGGGAAAAAATGCCCCTTTACCAGAGGTAGGATATTAGCTGACGAAAGGCAGGAGGCTTTTGCCAAAGCAGTGGCCATTTCTTTTTCCCCTAGAGTTGATGTTCTGTCTGTTCCACCTCAGCATTCCTCATGAGCCAGAGACAACACACCAGAGACAACACACCAGTCTGCCCAAACACAAAAATAAAGCACTAGACAGGCTTCTTTGGGAAAAGCAATGTTACATTGAAAGAGGAATTGCAACTGGAATTTACAGGAATGCTAGCAGCCATGTCATCAGGTCACATCCTGACCCTACTGGCTTAATTGTAAATAAAGAGCAGTCGTGGGGATACATCAGCTATGGCAGCTCCTAATTAGGCCCTCTATTCATAAATATGATCTCTTCAGAAATAATTAAGTGGAGCAACATTTTATGGTATTGAAAACAAACTTATGTATTTTCTTTGTGAAACTAGTGTTTTTCCTTTTGCAGAAACTGACTCATGTAAAAAGTATCCACAAAGGAATCATGTGAATATACTCAGGGATACAAATAAACTGGGCTTTGTCAACTGGTCCCTTGCAACTTTACAGACAGGATGAAATTCTGCTTTAGAGCAAAGCAATTGCAAAGTTTTGAGCACCATGGAGAGATGGAGGCAGAGGTGTTCTTGCAGCTCTAGCTGAAGCAGTTAATGAAACAAGCCCTTATCCTCTGCCCCTGCACTGGGAGTTACCATTTCCACATCAGGGTCTGGGTGGGCAAAGGGACAACACATCTGGAAAAACCAGCAGCTTGGCTCAAATAAAATAAAGTGACTTTGCAGACTTTGCACTGAAGCTGATTAGCACCAAGTCTGTTCATTTGGCTCAGCTGAGGGCATGGCAACCTCCCACCCAAAGGCACTGGCAGAAAGGAGATAGGCAGTAATATTTAAGTTTAGGAAAGCCCCTTTTTGAAAAAATCGTGAATCTGAGCTTTAAGGGAAGAATTTGCACACGGCATCCTTATCTGGGATCTGAGTTCAAGGCTGTTTTATCTCGGGTGTTGGTTCAGTTGGGTGTGGAGATAAGTCCAAGCTGTGAAGTTTGAATCTGGACCAAATTTCTCCATGATTTGAAAGTGTTTAGTTCCATCGTTTTGGAAAGGGCCTGTCTCTAGGTCTTTTAAGCTTAGCAGCAGACACAGACATACTAAAACCAGAAATAAACATTAGGAAGTCACTGTGGCTACATCCGGCTGAACCCCCAACATTTTAGAGAGTCACTAATTTATAAAGAAAGAATGAATAATAAAGCATAAACAATAACTGAAACACATCCAACGTTTCAATCAGCACAATGTACTTATTGCGTAGCCACTATAAATACATTCTGCTAATGCAGGAAATTTGGGGCAAAAACAAAAGCACAGGCAATACTTGTTGCAACTACAAGACATTTGAGGACATATTGCTTGATATTTGAAAGCATATAATTAAAAAATAAGATCTCTATCAAAATTGTTTGTTTAGTTTAATGAATGTGGCTATCTATCTATCTATCTATGTATCCCTGTGGCAGCGTCACTTCATTGAGGTATAAGCTATAGATTATAGGCAAATTCAGACAACCCTAGAGACAACAGAACTGGGGTAGAAAATAGAAAATATGGATAGAGATGAAAGCCAGAGGCAGTGCTGTTTAGTCTGTTCGCACTGTGAAAATAAAGGATAGTCCTGACACTTGGAATCATCATTTCAAAGGGCCCTTCCTATTTGGGCCTTTGTAGTGGGAACCCTTAGGGTCAGCAACATGGATATTCTTTGGGGACATTCATAGAAACTTTGGCTTCTTGTGGAAAACACCTGAGAAATTTGGCCTCAAACCTGCAAAAGTTAAGCAAAAGAAAAAATAAAATAAAATAAAATAAAAAATTAAACACAGAATTTGTTCCTGAGCCTGCTGAATTCCATGAAAGAGTTTATCAACATTGTCTGGCTTTTATTCAGGCTTAGAGTCATTATGACAATTACTGACAAGAATGTAATACCACAAAGCAAGGTTTTGCAGGCGAACAAGTGCTGCTAATCTTTTTGCTGCATGTCAGCCTTGATTCTTTTTCTAGGGATAACTTTGCTATGCAATCATCCTGTTTCTCTTGGTTGACAAAAAAGTCAACTATGGGACATACTCCATATTACACTCTTTATTATGTTCATTTTACCCATACATTGGCATCATCCAAACTCAGTAGGCAAGCATTTGGCTTCATTTTCAGAAATGGTAAAGTGTTAAAATGCAGCTGAAACTGAAAGTATCCAGACTGTTTATTTTTTGACACTTCGACAGTGGGTAAAAACGTGAATGTGAATAGCAAAATGGAAATCTTTAGAGAGGAATACAGTAGCAAACCCAGCTAATCTCCAGTACTACAATTTTCCCAGGACCATAATATTTCAGGATCTCATGAGCATTAAATCATTTATCTTACATTCCTAGGAGCTAGGTGAATAAAATATCTGTAGGTGTCAGGCATTGCCCAGGATGTTTGTGGTTGAACCTTGGTCTCCAAAGCCCTCAAGCAAGGCTCTCATTCTAGTCTGTGCAGTGAGGATCCTGGAAGAAGTGAAGGCTGCATCTCACTGCTTATTTTTACTTTAGGTTAAAGCCAGGAGAGAGGGACCTTGCAGGGTAGGACATGACCAAGGCCAGAAGGACAGGAATTAGGGATGGAAAAAGAATTATTGGAAAACTTGGAGAAAACCTAGCACAAGTATGCAATATTTTTTTTTCTGTTTTCCTTGCCTGCATTTGAAGCAGGGTTGAGTGTTTTGTTTCTCTATGTGTGGAGTTCTCCCCATGCTGTGCTTTCCTCTACAATGATTTACAAACTGCTCTCCTCTACTTCATTCTCCTTCTCAGGGAGATTGCCAGTCCTGTCAGCATTATCATCTGACACTTTGGTCCAGAAATATTTCAGGATCAGACATGCTTTCCTTGCTTTTGCTGCCTATATTTCTGGAAGGTCCATCAGCCAGACAATGCTTTGCACTTGATGGTCTGATGCCAGTGCCAAGACAGGGATGAGTTAGCAGCCACTTAGTCTGCAGAATATAGTACCAACTTCACTCTACAAACAGTAGCAAACCTGAAAATCCAGGGAAACAGGAAGCCTCTTGAAGTGCAAACCGTTCCCTTATTCAGACCTTCTGGCTGTAGCTGCTGATGGAAAGGAATTTGCAGCGGGAATTGCAGATCAACCTACATCTCCAACTAAATATAGTCTTGCACTGGTTGGGGGAAAGGAGGGGAAATATGGCAGGGAGGAGGAGAGCCAGGAGTACTCTTAATACACAAAACCCATGTTGAGAGCAGCTAGGCATAATTAATTAATGATGAGTTTTAATAGGGGGTTTATGTGTTTAGATTCTCTCCAAGTAAAGTTGAAACCTGAGAGATTCTGTATCCAAAAGAAGGGTTACATAGCTGCACATGTTAGAAAAAGAAAACGCGTGTAAGTACCAAATATTACTCATTGAACAAAAATAAAGTGAATGAGTCATATAAAACAACTCTATAAACAAAAGTTGCAAAATGCCTGGGAAAACTTAACTAATTCAATTGCTAGCCATTATGTTCCACTCGTAGTATTCTTCTAGCAGGCCTGAAAAAATAAAGGGATGCCAGAGGAGCCTTAGTGTGAACTGCAGAGGAAGAGCATGAAGTGTAAGGGCTAAGTGTGCCTGATAGTGTCACCTTTTCCCCACAGAATGTGAAACAGATGAACAATGTGGTTTCAGCTCTCTCATCTCTTAGACAAACTTGCTTTGCAAGGAGACGTAGCCAAAATAATGGATTTCCTGCAGATCTTGGGCAGGAACAGGCTCAGGGGAAGACAGGACAATATGGGATTTTCATTTTAGCTTGTATCAAAACAATCAGGAATATAAAAGACTGATCTAATTTCAGCAGAATAACAGAGTATCACCAGAAATACTTTTGCAAAGATGTGATTTATGACTAATGTTCATCTTGACAGGACTCAGCTCTGTCTAATCCTATGCATCATTTGAAACTACTTCCAGTGTCAGTGAAGGGTTTGGAGAGGGCTCAGGGACTCTCAATTGAACCCAGGATGGCAAGGTTTCAGGATTGGAAGACCTCCAGACTCACAAAGTTTTTCACTGTATCTCTTAAGGTATTTTCATGCATCTTCTCCCCTCTGATGTGACCTTACCAACCCTCTGAAACTACCACGTCCTCCTGGATTGTGTCAGATTCATTCTGTGTGAGGTTTTATTGGAGCTGCTGGGTAGAGTGCCAAAGTCCAAAGAGTTTCTGAAATGCAAACCGTGCCTTGACATAAGAGCTAAAAGGTACTTCCATCTCTATCATTTCCATGTCCATTCAGAAGGGAAAGCTCCCTCAGAATTCTCATGAAGTCTAGGAGACTTGAAGAGTGAATTTTGAAGGTTTGAGCTAGTAGAGTTGGGTTGAACTCAGAAGTTGTCTGACTTGTGCATCACTTCAGTGTTTCAGCTTGTCTTCTGCACGTCACACAAACACTCACACCAGTGAGATATGTGGTTGGAATTACACTGGAATTGAGACTGTCTAAATTTAAAGTGTCAGAAGCTGCAAGTCTAAAGTTCTACCTTACACAAGTAATTTTGCTGGCAATGTGATGCTCAGTATCTACTAGTGCAGACTGCTTAATGTGAGGCTCAGCTTGACACAGTGGTATGAAATATAGCAAAGGTGACAAAGTTATCTCTGCCCTTGTTTATTGCCTGAATTCAGTTCCAGTGTTTATAAGACAAAGAACAGTAGTCCAAAAGCAGGGGAAAAAAAGATATTTAATTCAGTAGTGCATATGAATAACACTTGAAAAGACAAATAGTGTTTGGTTTAGTTAATATATTGCTCATTAGTGAACCACAATACAGACATTTTTTAGAAGACTGCAATCACCATGACAACCTGATAACATTTAGTCACATCATTTCCGAATATGATTATCCTCCTTAAAAACTTTTCTTTTTTTATGAAAACAGAGGGCAGATTTCAAGTCTGTGGTCTGTTCTTAAGATAACCTGTAAGTTCCCCCTTTAAAAAGTATTGCAATTCAGTGGGAAAATGCAAGGAGAACTTAAAGAAAGATATAACTGGAAGAGAGGGAATAAATAGTAATCCCAAATTCAAGGAAAACCATGCTGTCCTATCCCGTAAAATGCATACAGAGGGGGTGATTTGCACATATAATTTAGACTTCATGTGTTAACTTTAATAGGATCTTCCTCATGGTGTCACGATCCCACGATGGAATGAGGGATCAGCACCAGCTAGGCAGATGTCACTGCAGGACAAAAGGAGATGGAGACCAAGACCTTTGGGGACACTCATCTTTGCACTCCTTCAGTAGCACAGCAGGGAAAACAGTTGCTATTTCAGACCTGAAGGATCTTCCAGGCAGGACTGTCTGGTCTTCAGACTCACTTATCCCTGAAACTCCTGAAATACCTCAGGGTGCTGGGCAACAGGTCATGTTGAGGGTGCGAAATGTGTTGTTATAATGGAAAGAGTGGGGAGGGTGTTTGCTCTTTCTGCTGTGGGCTGTAGCTGCTCCTGGCGATGGTCACACTGGTACACAAGGCAGTGCAGCTGTGCATCAATGTGTGCAATGCTAACACAACAGAGAAAGGCCAGCCCCCCAAAATTCACTCTTGAGATGAAGGGAGGTCATGCTTCCCTGTTTTCCTGGGAACATTACCTACTTCATTTTCTGAAGCAATCTACTTTAAGAGCACAGTAGCTCACGTCCGCTTGCAGCTAGCACAGCAAAATGACGTGGCTTGATAAATAGGTTGAATTTTATCGGTAACCTCTGCTGTCTTACACTGATTTACTATCATCATCCCAGGCACTGCCAAATTATTATTTTATTGGGAAGGAAAATAGAGGTACCACAAAGTGACACTTATTCCTAAGACGAATTTGGCAGGCAGCCGTGATAAGAAGGACTCAGTGGCCTGAGTGTGATCCTCCCAGTGGGACTGCTGCAGTGTGAGGATTCCCTTACTAGGATACAGCGGGAGCGGAGCCTGAAGCCCCCTTTGGCAGGCATCCATGGAATCTCATTAGGTTAACGCTTTTTGGAGAAAATGTTTGCAAGCTTCAAATGTGTGCAAACTTGCAATCAGAGGCATAATTAATTGTGATTTCCTGACAGAAATTGTTACAATTAGTTGGTTAAGCACTTCTGCTTCTGGTCCAGGCAAGACGACTGCCGGCAAAGTCACTGGTCAGGAATTTGCAGAAAGCCAAGGAGAAAGCGTGCAAAGGCTGTCAAAATAAATTTGGTCTGGGAGTCTGAGCTAATTGAATTAACATTCAGAGGGGAAATAATGTATTTTTATTGTTCGGATCAATATAGATAGAGGACCCAAACCTATTGCTTGAATTTAGAAAGCTTTGGATTTAGGGACTCAGGTTGGTTTATGAAGACATTGGACTGGTCTTCTTAAATATATTTGATACTGAAAATTTGCACCTGATTTTTTACTTCTTCTATACCTCACTGGGCAAAAAATTCCTGTAGACCTTGTTTTCATGGGAACCCAGGGTGTGATTCCCCCTTGAAGTTGGTTGACATTGCTGCAGGGCTGAGCAGCCACTCGAAACTGCTATCCTGCCTCATGCCTTCCCTTGTTCCTGGCTTTACACAAGAATGTGTGGGATGAGAAGACTTCATAAGGACTATTAATGATGGAGGTGATATATAAGACCTTCACCATTATTATCCTGACTGCAAAACAACCTGGCCAGGAGCCTGAACATTAAAGGAAAGCAGGCAAATGGTCTTGAGCACGACAGGCTGAGAAGGGTCTTTGGGGAGTGCAGTCTGAAAAGCACAGATCTCCAGCAGGTTTGTGGGGTGTTCTGCAGAGCTGCAGATGTCTTGTGGGTGCTGGCCATTGCTCCCAGACTGATCATTGCTGGCAAAGAGATGGCCAGCCCACCAGCTTTCTGTGACAGGAAGAACACACCTCCAAATAATCCTCTTACTGCTGTGTATGCTTTGTGGAGAAAGCATGGCTCTGCTCAGATGTCTGTTGTTCAAACACACTTTTGGCACAAGGAGCATTTTCAGGCCCCTTGCCTTCAGGTCAGCTGGGGAGTCACCACAAAAGGCTACAGACCTCCAGGTTTAGGGGCTTTGGTGTGCCCACAGATGTTCTCAGTGGGATCATGCTGCAATATGAGCACAATTAAACCATAGCATGGAGGGTGCTTGTCAGAGAGGGTGGCAGAAGACAAGCAAACAAGGTGCTGTTTCCACACCAGCCTTCCTCACAGGCCCTGGTAGGTTGCTGAAGCATGGTTCCTGCCTGGTGCTGCTGGCAGTGGGATGGTATTTGGGAATGTGTGATCCAAGGCAATGCAGCGCTGCACCAGGCACCAGCCTCCTACCTTTCAAAGAGATGCTGAGCTCCACTTGGCCCTCTGCACGGTGGGAGTGGGAAAAATGGCCAAGCTTTCTTCTCTCTTATTTCATAATTTTATTGAAATATTGTGGCTAATTAAGTACTTGAGAATGACTCTTCATGCAGTTTTGGTTTTGCAAGCTCCTTGGGGGCAGGTCCTTGTAAGCCTGTGTTCTCCATTTCAGTATGAATAAAGGAGGCTATTTTAAACTGGCCTTTAGGAATTACAATTATGAAAACCCTATAAAAGTATTCAAAATTCCCCTCCATACACTCTTAATGCCGTCACACTAACCTTCTTCTGTTTTTAAATGATAAAAGTATTTGTTCCTTAGCTAAGGACAAGGATCCAGACCAGAACTACACATTTCATAGGAGTTATAAACTCCTCAAGACAAGTGGCTCTAATGGAAACAAAAACAACTCTGTAATGGTAGCAGGTGCAAAATGAAACAGTACATTAAAAATAGCCTGGCTGCATTCTCCAGTGGCATGAGTTCTACATACATATCACTTATCCATTTATCCTTTTATCCTTTCTCCCCGTGGTTGCAAGAAGCCAGCCCATGCTGTGTATCCTGAGGTTCTGCAGGCATGGCTGTGAGAACTGAAGTAAAACCGCAGCCCGCCAGCCAGGCGCTCCCCTCTGCCTTCCTCTTACCATCAGAATGTTTTCCCTGGCTTCTTCCTGCTGCAGGTGGGGAAAACACTTTGACAAGCCAATGAGTCTCTTCAGCCTCTGATAAGTGCTGACTTTATTCCTAGGAGTATGAGGTTAAGTTAATTTGCATTTTGCTACGCATGAATATGGCTCTGGAACTGGTTCTGTTGCGGTGTTTAGTAATCACAAGCCACCCTGGAGTTTTGAGAGCTGAGCAGCTTTCTGTGGAAAAAGAAGCATATTTCTCCTTTAAACTTCCAGCATTTCAGGAGCAGAATTCAGCTTTCACAGACTCCACCCAGCCTTTCTGCAACTTCTGCCTGCCATTTCTTCTCCAGACCCAAACCTTCACTCCATCCTAGGCTTTCTTCCTTTTCATTAGGACTGATTTTTGGTGTCATCTGGTGACCTCACAGGATATATTTTAAGAATTTCTCTCCATGTTTGCATTTGCCAGTCAGATATTTGAGCAAGCTGACTCAAAAGCAACAATGAATGTAAATGCTGCTGTGGTGCTAAAATCATGGAAAACAGTCTGGAACCTATGGATGCATTTTGTGGGCAATCACCCAGCTTCATCCAACTGAAGCTTTTGTTTGCCCTCTTCTTTGCTGAGGGCTCCTGTGGGTCTTGCTTGACTGCAAGAATATTCATTTTGCTATCGAGTGGAAACACCTAATCAAAAACTTCCAGGCAAAACTAAAACTTCCAAATAGTTCATCCTCATGCTAGTCGTCAGGCAATGGAAAGAGCTAAAAAATACCATTTTAATATTGTTAATAAAAGCAGCCTTTGGAAGTTGAGTTGTTGATCGCTCATATCCATTCTTTTACCCTGGGCTGGTTCTCATGCCAGATTTGTTGATCTCAGCAGACAAGGTTGTAATACCAGAGAAGACTCAGAATAGACAAACTGAACCACAGCCCCAGTAATTTTAGTGGGGGCAGGGCTTGTCTGTAGACTTCCTCCTATGATCCAAGCTGTGTCACTGCTGCTCAGTACAAGGTCTGGCAGGCCATGTGTTCAGAGGATGTCAATGAAGTTCATCTGCTGGCAGCTGAACATTATTTCATCTAGATAAATGTTTTGCAGGGCATTTTCCAGCAGCTTCTGAGCTGCAGTCAGTGAGCCCAAAGATATGAGGCCCTTATTGCAGTTGGTTTATATCACCCATCATAAATCAATTCTTCTGGCATAAATCAGTTTGTCACAGCTTAGTGCGGTCACGTTATGCAGACCTGGGTGACCTGCTGTCACAGGGACTCACCCATGAGGATGCAGATGTCCTGGGTGCTTGGGGACCTCCTCCTGCCCGTGTTCCAAGGCTGCATGCAGCAGAGATGATGTCCTGGCCGGCATGAGCAGGTCACTTGTGGAGCTCCATGCGGGAACATTTTCATCTGCTGAGTTTTACCTATAAAGAACAAAAATAACTAATTTGCCTAAAATTATATCTGCTTTTCCAAGCAAACATGCCAGGATGCACAGGAAGGCCTGTTTGACTCTCCACTAACTGACTCTCTTCTGTGTGGGGCTGCTCTCCTTGATGGCTGGACTTTGCCTGGTCAATTTGGTATTTACGATATCCTACAGCGGAGAGGAGAAAAGGCTTTGCCTGCCCACCTGCCATGGGCAGCCAAGCTCACCTGCAACACATGTTTCTCAAATGCTCAGGAACTCCACAGAGTCTAAATTGGGAATCACATTGATAGAGCCAGTCTTGTCCATCAGCATTTGCAGCTTTCTGGAGGCACCAGCAAAGTGACACTGGGGACACTGGCCAGCACTTGGTTAGCCAGGCTTTATTGGCAGATGGCTAACATAGCAAAGGCCTTCGTTGTGGATGAAGAATTCTTTCTGTAAGCTTGGAGGCATTGCTCATATTCCAAATCCATGCTTTGTTTATATTTTCCTTGTCCTGAACAAAAATTGGCCCCATTGTGTGGGAGCAACACTGGAAAAGAAAAACAAGAAACATCCACTGAGGGAAAATGGATATTGTGGGAGCTGAGGAAATGCACATACTTTGCTGATTCCATTTTCTGATGATGTCAGAGTCAAAGAATATCTCTTAAAAAAAAACCCCTTGGCAATTGGAATCAAAAGCTCTGTTCATCACAGTCTCTTGTTAAAAGAAGAAATGTAAACACTCTCCCTTGCCACCCCCCTCTTCCCCCCAACCTCCAAGAAATTAAATCTGGCTCCATTTGGATGGGCCCTCAGATGGAATCAAGAGTATGTCTCCAGGGAGGGAGGCGTTAATGTATCAGGGGAGGGATGGAGCAGGGGGGACAGGAAAATTTGATTGTGCTATGTGAAATGCAGGGATTCAAGCTGCTGCTTCTCATGGAGGCTGAAGAAGGGCAGCCTGACACTTTACAGATTGGGTGTAATACACAGGAAATTTGTCCTTTCTGCCAGAGCAGTCTAGGGATAGGGCTACCCACACCCCTCCCCAGCCACTTTGCTTGGCTGGTAAAAGCTCAGGAGAAAAGGGTTAAATAAATGTTTGTGATATGATAAGGTGCTTGTTTATTCAAGGGATGACAGATTATTGGCTCCCAAGGCAGGGTTGAAAAATAGTACAAAGGAGCTGGCGTTCCCTTCACTGATGTGATTTCCTCCTAAGGTTTTGCTCTTTGGTAGAAACAATATGCGCTGGGAATTAAGAGGGATGACTTTATTTCAGACTGGAACAGACAGACTAAGAGCTGTTTTCTGGAGTCACTGACTCTGTTTTTGTTTTCATGGGTTGCTTTCTTTTCCGTTTTTTGGTTTTTTTTTTTTTTTTCCCTTTCAGCTGAACGACTTCTCCCAAACTCTTTGGAAATGGGGTTATCTCTGATCCGGGAGGAACACCCAGCATGGCAAGCTGACTAGAACACTTCAGATTAGGGGTTTGACCCTTTTACTTTGTACATAATTTGTATTTTATCACCACGTTTCTAAAGCTAGCTCCTGCTTCACTGCCCTTGGATAAGAGCTGAGGTCCTTGCCGAGGGCTGCACATAAGTCAATAAAAGCCGGGCATTACAGCAGAGCTGACAGCTGCCAGAGGACTACATGCACGTCCTGCAGACCAAATTCTCCTTTTACAAAAATGCTGGTGAAATCCAGAGCAGCCTTCGTTTATTCAAGTGCATTGGACAGACACTGAGCTGCAGGGTGCACCTGGCCAGGTGCCTCTGTGACTGTACCTCTGGGAGCGATGCATCGGCAATGTGGGGCCAGGCCCCTGCAGTTAACCCTGAGGAATGGAGCTTTGAGCACATCCTGGACACATTTTATAGGTAAAGATAGAAAAGGTACCACTTTGTGCCCCAGTTTTACATGTCCTAAAATTGTCTTTTATTACGCCTCAGGTATGGGCTGGTGTGAGCCCCCCCTCAACCACAAAATCCGTATTCCAAGGGGCTGGGAAGGATGTAAGGGAGAGGGCACTGCCAGGGTCGGGATCTTCCTTCCCGACCGTGTCGCTGCCTGGGGCCAGCGGTGATGGCAGCAAAGACCTGACCACTGTGAGAGCTTCTGCACACCAGGAGGAGGTGGGGATTTGGGTGACATCAAGTGTTGCCCGTCACTTGCATCACCCTGAAAGCGATCCGCCGGCCAAATGCCCGCAGCTCCATCAGCGCCATCGGCTAGGAGAGCTCTTCACATCGAAACTTCACATTATTAGGACAAATACACGTTGTCTGGTCACAACACATCAAAAGGCTTAGGGGAGGGTTTCTCAGCAGCGCCAGTGTGTGACAGCTCGTCGGCAGGGACGGCAGCAGCGATGTGGCTGTGCTGACATCAGCGCCCGGGCTGTCACCCCGAGGCGCAGCAGTGATGTTCAAGCTGCACCGAGCCGGCCGAGGCAGCGCGCCTCGGGTGCCGCAGGAGAGCACGCTGGCCAGCGGCTGCTCGTCTGGAAAACCAGGCAGCAGTTCCCATGATCCTGGAGTAAATGACAGTTAAGCCACACATTTGTTTTCAATGCTTGGATCTGGCACTGGATTCCTTTTTGAATGAAAACTATGCCAAACATCTTTTATAATTTTTTTTTTTTCCTCAAGCAAGTATGTGAGCAATCCAGCAGCGGAGTGCCAGAAACATTTGCTTTCCTTCCTAAGAAGTGGGGTAAAGGAAAAAAAAACATCAACCACACACGCACACAACAGATTTTATTTAAAGGCTTAAAAGAGGCCTAGACACTTTAAACAGTGGTAGGACTGGGCTGTTGAACTCTGCTCCTGTGTGTATGTGTGCATGTGCAAGGGGAGAGTAAAAATGCACGTGCTGGGGTATGCATGGGAAGACTTTAATGCTGCCTAGTACTTTCAGATACTTCACTGCCTTGCAAATAGCTATACAGGCATAAAATTAATGAAAAAAATTTTAGAAGTGTCTGAATCAAAGCTTGGGGCCAGAATTTGGCTCTTGGAATGAGAAATCTGACTCATTCCATGGGAAAGCCCAGGAGTAAGCTATGGAGCTAGCAGATCCACATGTGTCTTCACTGCTGCAACAGCATGGGCTCAAGCAGCAAAAACACCGCTCCTAAAATCCTTGGAGCCATACACAATCATGGCAAACAAAGATCAAGCAGGGGTGCAAGGCTGCACTAGAAGGTGGATTAGTGTTCAAAGGCTGAGTCAAAGGAGAAAGGAGATAAGGTGAATGGTGTCATACCAAAGACAGCTATTAAATGTAGTGGTAATCTGCTGAGCCACAGCCAAACAGAGCCTTTTTGCCTTGTTGGACATGAATAACTCAGGGACAGATGGGAGCTGGAGGGGGAGGGGGTGGGTACGGTATGGAGGGGTGAAGGTCTGTCTGAAGGCTTGTTCTTCAGCATTTCTAGGCACACAAAGTCCCCTTCTCCTCTACCCTGACTGGTCCTGCTGGAGCTGCTGTGGTACCTAAGTCCCCCACCTTGCAGGGGGCCTTGCTGAGCATTTAATTAGGAAAGCACTCACCATTCCCTGGTCACTCATGTATGATGTGTGTGCACCTTCCCATCCCAAAACCCCAGGGAAAAAGGGTCTGTAAGTCTTGATCCCCCTACAGCTCCTCACTGTACTCTCTGCAAATGTAACTTCTATTCCTAACAGTATTTAATCATGAACGATTAAATAATTTGTACTGGCTTAAGTCTCCTTTGACCATCCTATTAAGATAATTCTTCTTAATTACTATTCAGTTGTTAATATCTTAAGACTAATTCTTTGTCAGGTTTCTGCTACAATATTTTATTAGCTTCTGTTTGGGTCTTGTTTCTTTGTGCAGCCTTAATAGCTCTTATGATCCTGTTACATGTCTGAATGGTATTTTACTTCCAGCCTCTCACCGTCTCTATACCTTCTCCTATGCTGCTACAATATTTACTAGGACTTGGAGGCCAGGTCGTTCTAAACCCAAGTCCTGTGCTTATTCCCATGTCAGTAAAAAGGCATCAGTATTATTTTAAGAGCATCACATAGACTTTGAAATGCCACTTACCCCCTTCACCCCATGCCCATGATGCGTCCATGGGTAGTTTACTGTCTAGTGTGCTGTGGGTCAAGTGTCTAGGAAGAAACATTGCCTAAATATCCCAGAGGATGTGTTTGGCAGTTTAGAGCAGGTATTTCTAAGGTCTTTTAGAGAGTAATTGCTAGTGCTCTAAAACTGAGTGGTGATAATGTTTCCCTAGTTGTCGTGCAGTCCTGTCCCTGTCTCTGGAGTGGAGTCAGTTCACGCCAGGGGCTGAACTGGTTTGAACAAACATTGTAAAATATCCAGCTCTGCAATGTGTCAGTAATCTCTGCCAATAGAAATATTCTTACATATATTACAAATATTCTTCAGTCCTTCATCTGCCATTTATGTTTATCCACAAAAAAAAAAAAAAAGGGGGGGGGGTTGGAATTTCATTATATGCACATGCTCCTTCCCCAACCTATATGAACAAATTATCCCAAGCCAGAAAGCAGCAGCTCAGGATGCACATAGTTTCTCCTGTACATGGAGAAAAATAGAGTATCAATGGGATTGCATATTTTTAGTTCCAGCTTTTGTTTTCAGGATGCTCTTTCAATTTGTGGGTCAGGTTAAGTCAAATATTTCCATTCAGTGCTTCACAGAGAACAGACACCCCTCTGGCTGCTGAGCCATTTCTCTTTTTGGACATGAAGTTGGTCTTCAACCAAGCCTGGGTAACAGGTTAACAGAAAGTCAGGGGAAGGTCTTGTAGGATGCAATAATTCTTCGCTAAGAGACTGTGTGGAACCAGAGGAGAAGGAGGTTATGTCCTGAGGCTGTGTCTTTGCACCGTTCTCAGTCCCTGCTGGGGGGGACCATTGGCTGAGGCTGAGCATTAGACCCCTCACCCAGACTACTGCCCTTCAGTGCTGACTGGATTCTGAACCCAAAACCTTGCTTGCCAGGTTTGCACAGGTCAAAGAACATCCTGGGCTATAAACTCCAACATCCAGCTGCATCCAGGGCTGTTTCATTACATGGGGGAAGGAATCAAGGGAGCTCTTGACCCAGTCAGTCACCATGTCTCCAACCCTTGTCCCCACAGGCCAATTTTTGCAGCCCCAAGCCCAGTTTCATCACCATCCTGCACCAAAACTGTGTCACTGAATGTGGCATGTACCCTGTTTGCCCCTGCCCAACATGGCACACAGCCAGTACATTCTCTCTTTGCTTTGATCACTGTCACAACTCGTAGACCTTCCTCCTCCCTTATACTCCCCACGCAAGGGATCACATGCTGAAAGCAACGATAGTTTGGTTGCTGATGCAGTTCTGTGATGATAGGGATCACAGCCAATGAGATTTTGATTACAGCCTTTTGAAGATGAAGCAAAGGCTGCTGTCTACCTCATCCCCCAGTTGCCGACAACCACACGGCTTCCTGCACTGCCTCTGGGGTGATGCACAGCCTCCACTTCCCCAGCATGGCTTCGTCCTCTGAGAGGTGTCATTTTGTCCAGCACAGGAGTAATTCCTTCACTTACAGGGAAGCAATCAATCACTGTCTCTGGCTTGGTGGCACTAGCCTGTCTGGGAGCGCCCCCAGTTCCTCCTCCGTGCTCCCTGCCAGATACAGACAGCGCTGCAGGAGAACTAATGATGTCGCAGCAACCCCAACTTCTGGCATTTCCTGGCTTTTCATAATCTTAACATCTCATTAGCGTTTATTTGCAGATGCATATCCTTGTTCTCTTCTCACAGAAGCTGCTGTAAATCACTGCTGACTCTGCTGCAATCACTGCCATCACCTCAGAAAGGAAAGGCCAGTTCCCAGAGGCAGAGGGACTGCTGCAGAAGCAGTGTCTTCATCACCACAGCCTGAGCCTCCAAGCTCACTGTGCCATCTCCACAGGCCAAAGTCAAAGCCAGCTCCTCATTTGAACTTTCCTGTCATCATCTTGTCAAGCACTGGAAGAGGCTGCGCAGGGAGGTGGTTGAGTCACCATTCCTGGGGGTGTTTAAAAGACGTGTAGATGTGACACTTGGGGACATGGTTTAGTGAACTTGGCAGTGCTGGGTTAACATTGGACTTGATGACCTTATAGGTCTTTTCCAACCTAGAGGATTCTATGATTCTGTGATCTCTCCAAACCAAATTAACAGGATTTCATGGATTTGCCCCTTGCTAGCTTCTACTTGGAAGTAGGGCCGCCACATCACCTTTTATTGGTGGAATGGATTCAGCCAGCCTGTTGATAAATGGAAGAGGTTTGGCAAACATGCTTTGAGCAAGCAAATACTTTATCTGAATGCAGAAAGAAATCATTAATATTATATGCACTAGAAAGGCGTGTGGCTTTATTTTTAGCTGAGTAGGAAATACTGAGGTTAGCATGGTTATTCCAAGGTTGAAGATCAAGTGGCAAAATGGTTAAAGTGTAAACAGGGCTGGAGAGAGATAAAACAGGGAGCATCTGTCTTCTCCTTATTTGTTCATGGTGATCACTTATAGTCAATATTTTTGTTATGATGATAAAACTGCATTTTAAATAGAGATTTGTATTTGATGAATTGGTCTCCAGTTATTGTAAAGAGCACAACGTTGTTCATTCATAGCACAGAGTGTCAATTATTGCATCAAATGTAGATTATCAAAATAACAGGAAAATCTCTTCTACTGGAAGAGAAGCCCTAACCAAACACTTTTATAGGATTTCTTCTCCTCTTCAGTGGGAAGCCCAAATATCCAGCACTGGAGGAGAGAGGCAGAGGCAGAAAAGATCTCATTGATTACTGCCTTGAACCGCAGGTGGTCATCATTTTCCAGCTCCACATTCAAACCTTCCTAAGGATCAAGCTTTTCAAAAGATCCAAATGACTAAAGCACAACCCTGTTAGCCAAGTTACATCCTCTTCCCCATGCTGCTGCTGAAGCTTCCCAAGATTTTGCCAATCTATCCCTTCAAATTCCTCTTAGAGGAACCCAGGTACCCGGTGACTGTCTTGCCACCACCCCATCATTCCTTCCCATGGTGTGGCCAAAGCTGCCCTCAAAGAGGCATGGGCACAGGGAGATGCATCAGCCATCCCCATCTGAAGCATTTGCTCAGGGATTCAGACCCTCACATTACAGCCAGGCCTTTCTGCTGAAAACTGAAGCTCCAGAGGAGCCTTTCCTACCCTACAGAATGGCTGCCTGATGCAGTGTCCCAGCTGCTGCACCCAGCCTGTCCAGGCAGAGAAGAATATTTGCCTCTTGTACTCCTTGTAAAACATTCCTCAGATAAAACTCTTCATAACTCATCAAAATATATTAAATTACAGGAAAGCTGTAAAAAAAGAAACCTATAAACTGTATGCAGATACAAGATACACTGAAAGAAGCAACCATAAATCAATATACACCTCATAAGAAATCTTCCTATACTTAATGTGTACAAAATATGATGCAAATAAATATATATCATTGTATATTCCTAAAGGCTGTTTTGGTTTGGGTTTGATTTTATGGTTTTTTTTTTTTTTTTCCCTCAGCCTGAGATTAAAGCTAGCATCACAGATTTATTCTAGTGGAAATGCTGATGTTTGTGTGAAGTGAACTCTTTCTTTGTTTATGTAACCCCAGGTTTTCAGCTACTTTATCAAGTAACTACCTCTTCGTATTTGCTGGCTGGCAGAAAACATTAACTTCGTTCCGCAGCTCTAGTTACTGTCAGGATGATACAACAAGCGTGTGGCTGAGGGGATATAAAGCAGCAAAACTGTCCTGTGAGGGTTCCTGTCTCTAAAGGTGTCAAACTGTGCTGTTGGTCTGTGGGATAGATGTTCCACGAAGGAGGAAGAGAGAAAGCGGGAGTTAAAGACTCTTATTTGGGCAATGCTTTCTCTCTGAAAAGACAATGCATTTACCAACATGCTTTAATTTTTGGTTGGCCCCAAAGTGGTCAGGCAGTTCAACTAGATAAAGGTTGTAGGTCCCTTCCAATTGAGCCATTCTACTCTATTCACCTTCTTCTCTGTACCTTGTGTTGTAGCACAACATGACCTCCTGAAGCAGAAGAGATTTTACTTTCATGTCTCTGCAGTGGCTGAGGTGGAGACTTTGCTTTTCTGTGCCACCACATCACTGAGGCATGGGAAAGGAGGATGTGTGAGTGGAACATCTGTGCTGCTGAAGGTGACCCAAAACACTGTCCATCCTCCCACATGCAGCCTGCCACACTCTGTTCACAACCCTTCTAGATTCAGCCCAGTGTGGACCCGTAATCAAGGATGGGGTGAGTGCCATGGGCCAAAACAACAGAAGAAGGCAAAGTATTATGATTTTTCTATGCAACAAGTACAATTCGCACAGAACTCTGCAGCCTATTTTAAACAAGGAATTAGCAAGCACTATCAGGCCAATCTCACACCATTTTTATCAACATTTATGTAAAATCACCTTTCATGTGTGTATTTATCTAATCACTACTTACTGCCCCACTTACTCAAAAATATTTCTTTCGGTTTTTGATTTTAATGTAATTTTCCCATTTTCATTTTCCCCCTCTAAAACAAGAGGTTTCGTTTTTAACGGGTTGCCTACTAAAAAATATGAAATATTTTTTCCACACCTTGCCAAAAGTTGTCCAAAATGAAACAGTGACAGGGTCATGTAAATCCAGATATGTCATGGCTGTAAGGGTAGTGGGGAGAGAAGCCTGTCTGTAAGTGGGGGGTATGATTCATTTGGATAACAATAGAGTCCACTGCCCTTTTCTACCAAATGTTTTTAGTTTGCCTCAAATAAGTCATTGTCTAACTTGTATAAATCTTTCCATAGTTTCTTGAATTATTGTTGGTATTTGGGAAAAATATTTTGGGGTTTTTATCCTGGAAAAAAAAAAAAAAAAAAAGCTGATTGCAATCACTTCCAAATAACACTTAACTCTTTGACACGAGGTCAGCAAGAGGGTTCGGAGTGTTAGTGCATATGTGTGTGTGTGTGTGTGTTTTCTTTCTAATCTTCGAGCTGTTCCCTGAGAGACACATTGAGAACTGGGGCTTGTCTGCTGACATGTTTTACACAGCTGATCCATTAGGATCCTGCTCTTCCTAGCCTCCCTGGCACCGCTTTGATCAGCGA